>VMDR010007215.1:0-41643 GCA_007922815.1 Macrotus californicus | reverse complement strand
CCCAAATTAAGATGAAACTGAACAAAGTAAGTTTACTAATTAAAAAAAAAAATCAAATCAAATCTTCTCATCACCTTTAAGAAAATTAGGCTTGGTAAAAATAATAGCCGCAAAAGACAACCTACGATGACAGAACCTATCATTGATCAAATTGGATATGGATGGAGAAAAACCTGATGGATAAATCTGATATTTATATCAAATCTTACATCAAATCTTTATTATAAAATGTATGGGGAAATAATTTATTTCAATGAAAATAATTTGAGGAAACTGAAAATGTAAAAAATTGACTATATTGTAGCTACATTATATAGATAATTGATCATAGAATTCAGTTGCCTCAGAAAATACATTCTAGATGAAATTCATTATTGGCTTAATTACTTATAATTAAGAAATATAGAGTCACACATTCTAAACTTATGAGACTTAAAGGACTGCATAAATGAATGTACAGCAACTGATCTGCATGTTAACAGAGATTACAAAAGATTTGTTATACAAGGGTCCGATCCACTGAAAGTAACACAGTGTCTACATGACGGACAATCTTGTGATTGTTGACATATAGGGAGGGGTATTTTAAGACTGTGTCGTAGTCCCTATTACCCATCTCCCACAGCCTCGTGGAGAGCCCAGGTTTCTCTAACTTATTCTCAATGGTATGTTTACTGTTTCTATTTTCATACCTCTGTGATACCATCCTTCCTAGACTACTGCTGTGTCTGAAGTCTTTGTCAATGTTCCCTGCTTCTTGCTCAGCCCTGGGGCCTCCACATGCCTTTGTATTAAATATCAGCTAATTAACCCATACTTGTACAAACCTTGCCCAAAGCCATTTTCCGGAACTATGTAGAACCCTCTTCTGTAGTTGCACATTAGACCCAGAAAGAATAAAACCAAATCTCTTTTGAATTTATCTACATTTGACTTTGTTTTAAAAGGTATTTAAAAGCTGCAACTTTTGTTCTTAAGAGTGTTTGCACTTAGACATAGATAGGATAGGTTCCAGAAAATATTTTCAAAACTGGGCAAATATTCATCCTTCTGTTTCTTGCTTCATTGAATCCAACCTTTGTGAATTTTCTTCCTCTTGATTTTGAATTTCAAATAGAAGCAGTAAAAGTGTCTGATGTCTTTTCATTGCATTTATGATTGAAGCCGACATCCTTAATGTGGCCCATGAGAGCTTTTTCACTGCCTTCATCTGCCTCTTCCTCCAGTCTTGTCCCCGTTTTCCCTTACTCTCTGTGCTCCTGCTTCGTTTACTGCCTCTGTTATTGTTCTCTCTTGGATTCCCGGGAAGTCTGTCCATCTCAGAGCCTTTCTCATGCCTCTCAGTCTACCTGGAATGCACTGCCCCCTGTACTCTGCCTTTCCCTCCTCATGCTCTATTAACACCTTCTAATTCTTTATGTGTCAATGTAAATCTTAGTTATGTTTGGGAGTGAGATATGTCACATACGACTTTAGATCAGCTGCTTCGTTGTCTGACTTACCCCCATGGCTTGTTATTTACTAGCTATTTGATCTTAAGTAAATTATTTGACTTCTCTCTTAGCCTCAATTTCTTTATCTGTAAAATGGGGGGAAATAATTTTGCCATATAACCTGTTAAAAATTGAAAAAGTAGTTAAGTCAGATGCTTGATAACCAGTTTGGATTTTTCATTGAATTGGCCAGTATTTTTACTTCAGATACAAAGAGTTTTAAAAATCAGTTTTTCCTGTACTTACCACCTTTCCTTTATTATTGTTTTATGTGTTATATTTTATAATACTTTCATTTATGAATCTTCACTTAAAAATGTCTTTCAAATCTACAACCTAGGTTTCAAATCAAAGACCGACATATAGTTCTATTTACTGCTTCTTGTCTGGGTATTTATGTTTGTTTTAATATTTAATTCCTGGGCTGCAATTTTCTTGTTGGAAAAAAAATTTTGAAAGGACTCATGGACATGGACAACAGTATGGTGATTGCTGGGGGGAGGGGATATAAGGGGATGAAATGGTAATGAAAAAAATAGAATAAAGATTAAATTAAAAAAAATTAAGTTTTAAGTAAGTTAACTTCCTTTCAGTTCTATGTTGTTAAATATCTATATTAATATACAACTGACTACAATATATGTGTTATATATTAATATATATTAATATGTAATATGTTAACATAAGTAATAAATATCCACTCTCCTTTTTTTGATACCAACTTTTCTTACCCTGATGTGCCAAGTTTTCAAAATGTTGTAGAGATTATGGTGATCTTGGAAAACAAAAGATTAAGGGAGGTCCTCCTCCACCCTTTTTAATCATTTAAACATTTTTTAAAAAGCTTATTTGCTCTCCTGGGAGCTTGCACTGTCAAATTATAAACTGCACTTTTTTTTTTCTTTCAAACATGACTGAACATACAATGAAGAACACTAGTTTTTGTTTTGAACTAGGACTATGGGTTTTACTTTCCCCTCTTTTGATTAAAACTATCTCAGGTTTTATGTAGAGGGACCCCACTAACAATAGGGAGCAAAGAAAGGGGCCAGAAGTCCGGCATCTGCAGGCCTCTCACCCCTGTCTCTTGACTCCTGAAAGAGCCCCTCCTTATTTCAGCCCAGGGTCTGGGAAGTGGAACCCTTTGCCAGGAGAAAAAGGCCTGTTTTTCTTTTTTCTTTTATTTATTTCTTTCAATTAAGTTGGCATACTATTATATTAGATTCAGGTGTACAACCTAGTGACTAGACATTTATATATCTCACAAAGTGACAACCCAACTCTTGCACCCAGCTGACACCACACACAGTTATTACAATATTGTTGACTGTGTTTCCTGTGCTGTGCTTTACATCCCTGGGAGAGGTCCATTTCTGAAGGACATTCTTCTTGTCATTGTTTCCGTGAGTGTTGAGAGCAAAAATATTGCATCAAACTTTTTAAACCTTATAAGTATATATTTTTTACTCCTTATGTCCCACAGTGTGTAAATTATTGAATGTTGAGGCATTGGTTTTTCTTTTAGAGCAAAGGATAGAATACTCTTTTTTCAATCTATACAGACTCAAAATCAAATTCTTATTTTCATTTAAAGTTCTTCCACAGGCAAAGGCCTTACTCTCAAGGAGCTCACAGACAGGTGGGTGGAGGAAAAATAAAACAGGTACACAGGCTCTTGTAATACGTAGTAATAAGTGCTGTGAAAAAGGTTGTGCAGAGGGCTTTGGATGGTTGAAAATGAGGGGCCACAGAAAGGGAATGGTCTCGGAAGGCTGTAGAGAAAAGCACAGCCTCAGCTGGCTCCTGGAGCCTGACTGAGGAGTAGCCAGTTGAAGAGGTGGGAGTTAAGGTGCTCTCGTCACAGAGATTCAAATGTGCAGAGGCACAGAGTTGTGAGAGGTGCCATGTTTGAGAAACTGGAGAGGTGGGCCGAGAGGAGATCCAGAAGGGAATTATATGCCCTGTGAAGAATTTAAGTTTAATTTGAAAGTTAAAGGGAACCTGTGAAGGACTGTAATATCTTCAGATCCGCAATTTAGAAAAATTGCTACAGTGTGGAGAATAGGCTGTCTAGAAAGCGGCACAGACAATGAGACAGAAAAGAGGCAGTTGATATAATCCAGTAGAGATCAGGACAGGGAGCAAAGTGATAGGGTTGGGTAGATGGTAAGGGGACAGTTTTTAGGATGTGGAATATTCAGAACTTGGCAAGAGATTAATAAGGGAGTCAGAGAACTCTAGAAAAGGACTCGCAGATTTCTGCATTGAACAACTGGATATATGGTGAGGCCTTCATGGATACAGAGAATATTAGAGGTGATAATATAAAAGTATGGGTAGGGGGAAGGTGATGAGTTTGACTTTTAATGTGTTGAATTTGAGATGGCTATCAGATATCGAGGTGTAATATATTAGGTAGTTGGATAAATAGGCCTCAAATTCAGAACAAGAGACTGAGATGTAATTACAGCCTTGATCAGTGTTCATTGTTGGAGTTATGCAAGAGTGAGATCACCCGGGGAGAAGATGTACAGTAAGAAGGCTGACGATGAACGGAAGTTGGGAGAACATGTACTTAAAACAAGATAGCAGAAAAAGAAGAATCCGTACAGGAGACTGACATTGAGTGGGCAGAAACAGAGGATGAAACTGGAAAGTGGATATATCCCAGTTACTAAGGTAGGATAGACTGCAGAAAAGGAGTGGTCAACGTTGTCAATTGTGGAAGAAAAGAATGAAGTTAAGTCAAGACCTGTATGGTATCAATGCCTGGGCTGGAGGTAAAGGAAGGAAGCAGTAGAACAGTGTCTGAGAGACCCAAGAAGAGGAAAATGCTGAAATAGCCAACAGATACTCATTGAAAATATGGCATGCCAATGTGCAAAAAGTAGTTGAAATTGGGAGGAATTCTGCTCATTCTAAAAGTAGTTGAGTACAAGAGGTTCACTGTAAGAAGACCCAAAGAGGCTGGAGCAATATAGCTTTTATGAACTTGTAAAACCAACTTCTCAGTGTCGTCTTTCTAGGGCAGTGTTCCATAGTGAGGGACAGTTGCTGAGCATGAATAAAAATTGAGCAGAATGGGGACAACATAGATGAAAGGAAAATAAGTTTATGGGAGAGGAGAATAGAGCCCAAATAACTGCAGGAAGCAAGCTGCCATAGTTTTGAACACCATTAAAAAAAACAGAAAAAGAAATTTTGTGATGTTAGAAAATCTGTCCTGGCCCTATCTTATTCAAAAAGTTCAAGAAAGCCAAAATCTCACATAAAAATGAGCAATATAGAAAGTTATGATAAGAAAAAAGAATGAGTTAAATAATATCTCTACAGAAAAATGAAGGCATGTTTGAAATATTACCCAAATACTGTAACCTACTATTTCAAACAAGATGATGTTTAATAAATGAAAGAACAACAAAAATCAGAATTAGAAGAACTCAGTAGTGAGAAAACATAACTGCAAAGAATTAGAAGTACACGTAAAAGGGAAAATCATTTTAAGAAATGAATTAAACTAGAAGGAACACAGGGCCGAATAAGTAGCGCATTAAGAAAAATAGAAGATGTGCGCGAGGGAGAAGAAAACTTTTAAAATAGAAAAGAAATGAAGAAAACATTCAAAAGAATTTGTGAGAAGAGACAAATATTAAGGATAAGCAGAGGAGATCCTATATAATGAATGATGTTGAATAAATACTAAAAACTACATTTCAAGGAAACTTTCCTGAAATTAAAAAATAAAAAACTACATATGGAAAGAATATAACACGTCCCAAAGAATGTTGATCCTGGATGACCATTACTAAGACACAGTTATATTAACTTACAAGGGAAAAAATTAAATCCTCACTAGACTTTTCAATAACGATACCAGAAGAAAACAGAGCAACATGTTTAAGATGCTGCAAGAAAGTGTGAGCCCAGGTTTTTCTAACTTTCAAATGTAAACAAGAAACTGTTATCAATATGTAAGAGCTCAGAGAATCTATCTCCAATGATCACTTTCTGTAGAATTTACTTAAGAATGAGCTTCAGACAATCAAAATGACTAAAGACATCAACTAGGTGTGCTTTCTGCTACTAGGATGTCATTTGTTGCCTTTAACCTCTTAGCAGACAGAATAATGAAATATATGTGTATACGGATCTGTGTATATACACTATCTGTCAATATTTCTATATGTAACCACCTCTGTATTATACTAATTATGAATTTGTATTGATGTTTCTAATTCTAATCCATGACCACATGGATCATTCTAGAGTCCTCTCCTTACTTATCTGTAAATTCCCACTTCAATACTGAGAAATACGGCTCACACCACCCACCATTCTTTTACTTACTCAATTTCAGTACACATGTATAGCAGTAGTCAAGTTGTTAACCCATACCCCGGTGGAAAACTTTATCCATAGGAGTACAGTGCTTGCATGCAGTTAGTTCCTTTTGCTTTAGTTTTATAGACTCATTTTCAAAGTTAATTAGGTCAGCACATTTTCCTCTGCCTTTTTTAAGTGAGGTGGTTTTGCACATTTGTAATTCTGTTAGATTCTCTTGTCATAGTTTGCATTCCTTCCTGGGATCTCCCAACCTTCTAAATGATTTTGTGAAATTTGAATTAAGTGTTACTTTTTGTGCTGTAAAGTTCTTCGGGTTTTTACAAATGCATAATGCTATATATCTCCTGTTGCAGTATTATACAGAATGATTTCACCACCTCTCTTCACCTATTGAACCTCATCCTCGTCCTCCAAACCCATCATCCGCTGTTCTTTGCACTGTCTCTCTGGCCTTTCCTTTCCAGAGTGTCACACAACTGGAATCATACGGTGTGTAGCCATTGCACACTGGCTCTTTTCATTTGGCAGTTTGCAGTTAGGGTTCATCCGTGCCCTTCTGTGTCTCGATCACTTTCTTTTTATCACGTAACATTTCAGTGATAGTTGTACTACAGTTTAGTTATCCATTCACCCATTGAAGGACATCTTGGTTGCTTCCAGTGTTTGGCAATTAAGGATAAAGCTGCTGTAAACATTCATGTGCAGGTTTTTAAATCAGCTGCATAAAAGCCAAGGAACATGATTATTGTAAGGTAAGATTATCTTTAGCTTTGTAAGAACTAAGAAACTTTCAAAGTGGCTGTGCCATTTTGCATTCCCACCAACAAGGAATGAATTTCTATTGTTCCACATCCTCACCAGTATTTGGAATTGTCAAATTTTTAAAAATTTTAGTCATTCTAATAAGTATATAATCACATGTCACTGCTATTTAAATTTGCAATTCCTTCATGACAAATGATGTTGAGCATTTTTTCACGTGCTTTTTACTGTCTCTTTATCTTCCTTAGTAAGGTGTATGTTAGGTCTTTTGTCCATGTTTTAAATTTGATTGTTTTCTTATTCTTGAGTTTTAAGAGTTTTTTTAAAATATATTTTTTAGATATGTCTTTTATCAACTGTAGTTGTGTATCACTTAATGACAGGGATATGTAATGAGAAATGCATCATTAGGCAATTTCATCATCAGGTGAACATCATGGAGTACACTTACACAAACTTAGATGTAGCCTACCACATACCTAGGCTATGTGGTACAGCCTATTGCTCCTCGGCTACAAACCTGTGTAGCATGTCACTGCACTGAACACTGGAGGCAGCTGTAACACACTGGCAGGCATTTGTGTATCTAAACACGGAAACGTATGTAAATCTAGAAAAGGCATAGTAAAAATACTGTAAAAATAAGTGTAAGTAAAACTAAGTATAAGAGCTAAAAAATGGGCGCTGATTGGTGTGGCTCAGTGGGTTGGGTATCATCCCACAGATCAAGGGGTTGCCATTTCCATTCTGGGTCAGGGCACATGCCTAGTTTGCAAGCCAGGTCCCCAGTTGCGGGCATGTGAGAGGTGACCAATTGATGCTTCTCTCCCTCTCTTTTTTTCTCCCTTCCTCTCTCTCTGTGAAAATAAATAGATAAAATCTTTTTTTAATAAAAAGATAAAACATGGTACACCTGTATAAGGCACTTAACCATGAATGAAACTTGCAGGACTCCAAGTTGCTCCTGGTGAGTCAGTGGGTGAATGGAGAGCTACTGTAAATTTATAAACACTGTCTCACAAGCCCTCCCCCTGCCTTCCTTCCAACAGGGTCAGAAATAGAACATCGAAGCTGTCAATTTTGTTTCATGAACGGGATGTGGGCCAGATTAATTGTAAAGAGAAACTGGCTGAGTGAGGCATAGATCACCATAATAGTGACTGTCGAGCGAGTGAAAGTTTGCCTAAAGATGGGTGGGAGTAACAAATCAAGATGGAGATATAAAGGAACATAGGGGATTGTCATGGCAATGTGGTTTTGGCTATTGCACGTTGGGGCAGTGGTCAGAGAAGGAACTTTGTGGTTGATATTCATTAAAAAAGGGGCGGGGGGTATTTTAACATGCAGAGGTGCACAACTGAGGACTCAGTATGTTGACTTTAGACATTTGTTTTTGGTTCCATTGACCCCATCTGGCAGAAAGGTCTCTCTGGCATTGAATTAATGGAAGAAATAAAACTTATGTATGCTTTACATCATTACAGCTTGAAAATATTTCCAAAGTCAGGGACAGGCTGGCTCCACACTACCATAGAAAGCTTTTACTAAAATGGCAGTGGCATTTAATACTTGTTAAGGTAGCTTCTGTGGACCTGTGTCCTTGACAGGATCTTAGGATCTCAACAAAGAATCTATAGCAATGTGCTCTGATGACTATGAAAGTAGATCTGAGGGGCTGTGGGCCATATGAATATATAGCACTGGGGGCAGGCTCCTGGGTGCTGAAAAGCAGGTGAGTGGCTGGCTGCCTGGGGTGTAGTCTGGGCACTCCTGAATGGAGGTGCTGTGAGTGAGGGAGAGTCTATTGCCAAGCCCCAGGGACACTGCTGCATCAGAGCAAAACCTCCTCCCGAGCTGCACGTCTTTCCATTTCTTACAGGAAATTCAGCTCCATTAGAATCTTATGGGATCCCCATCATACATGTGGTCCATCACTGACCACACACTGTTATGCAGCAAATGACTGTGTTTTGCAAATATTTTCCCCCATCCTGTGCTTGTCTTTTCATTCTCTTTAGTGTACCTTTCACAGCACAGAAAGTTTTCATCTTAATAAAGTATAACATCAATTTTTTCTTTAGCGGATCGTGATTTTGGTGTTGAATCTAAAGTCATTGCTAAATCCAAACTCATCCCATGTTCTGTATTTTCTTATAGAATTTTTTTTATAGTTTTGTGTGTTACATTTAGGTGTATGATCCATTTTGAGTTAATTTTGCAAAAAGTATTATTAGGTCTGTGTCTAAGTTGTCTTCTTTTGGCCTTTTAAAAATTTGCATATGGATGTCCAATTGTTCCAGCATCATTTGTTGGAAAGGATACCCTTTCCTCATTGAATTACCTTTGCTCGTTTGCCAATGATCAGTTGACTATTTGTGTGGGTCTATTTCTGGGCTCTGCACTATGTTCCATTGATGTGTCTTCTATTCTTTCACTGATACCATGCTCTCTCGATTACTGTTGGTTTATATTTAGTCTTGAAATCAGGTAATATGACTGTTCTTCAGTATTGTGTTGGCTATTCTAGGCCTTTTGCCTTTTCATATAAACTTTAGAGCCAGTTTGTTGATATCTGCAAAATAGCTTGCCAAGATTTTGATTGGAATTGCATTGAACCTATTGATTAAGATGGGAAAAACTGACATGTCAACAGTATTACATTTTCTAATCCATGAACATGTAGTATTTCTCCATTTATTTAGATCTTTGATTTCTTTCATCAGAGTTTTGTACTTTTGGCATTTAGATCCTGTTGCTATTTTGTTAGACTCATAACTATTTTATTTTCTATGCTATAATTTTTTCAATTTTAAATTTTAATCATTTATTGTTGGTATATAGAAAAGCAATTGACTGTTATATATCAATTTTGTATCCTGGGTTTTTTTTTTTTGTAAATTCCTTGGGATTTTCTGTGTAGAAAGCCATGTCATCTATAAATAGGAACAGTTTTATTTTTTCCTTTCTGATTGTTATGCCTTTTTTTTTCATTTTTTTTTTTTTGTTATTACACTGACTAGAACTACCAGTACTACCATTCCTAAATGGTGAGAATAGACATCCTTCTCTTGTTTCCAATCTTAGGGGGAAAGTCTTCCACCACTAAGTATAAAATCAGCTATAGGTTTTTTTTATAGATGCTCTTAAGTTCAAGAAACTCTCCTCTGTTCCTACTTTTCTGAAAGTTTTTCTAAATCATGAGTCAGGATTGAATTTGCTCAAATACTTTTTTACATCAATTGATATGATCATCTGGTTTCTCTTCTTTAGTCTGTTAATATGATGGACATACCAATTGATTTTCAGATATTGATCCAGCCTTGCTACATTCCTGGAATAATCCCACTAAGTCATGGTATATAATGCTTTTAAAATATTGCTGAATTATATTTGCTTATATTTTGTTAAAGATTTTTGCATTCATATTCATGAGGATTGTACTTTTCCTTTTTTTTTTCTTTAGTATTGTCTTTGTCTGGTTTTGGTATTTAATACTTGCTTTATAAAATGAATTGGGAAGTGCTCTTTCCCTCCTCTTTTATTTTCTGGAAGAGACTGTGAAATTGGTGTTAATTTTTTTAAATGTTTAGTAGTAGAATTATTCAGTGAAAGCACCTGGGCTTGGAAATGTCTTTTTGGGAGTTTAAAAAAAGCACAATGAATTTTCATAATAGTTACAGGACTATTCAGGTAGTCTATTTCATAGCAAGAGTTGCAGTGGGAATTCATTCATTTCATCTAAATTGTCAAATTTTTGAGTGTAGGTGTTTATACAATGGTTTCTGCAGATTCTTTAATGATAGTCCTCATCTGTCTCATTCTTGATAGTGCCAATTTGTGTCTTCCCTATTTTTTTATCAGTCTGGCTAGGGGTTTTTTTGTTTTGTTTGTTTGTTTATGAAAAATTTTATTTATTTATTTTTAGAGAGATGGGGGGGAGGGAGAAACAGAGTGAGAAAAACATCTATGTGACAAAAACATCAATCCGTCAATTGCCTCTCCTAAGCTCCCTGACTGGGAGAACAAACCCGCAACCCAGGCATGTGCCCTGACCAACCTTTCACTTTTCAGGACGATGTTCAGCCAGCTGAGCCACACTGGTCAGGGCCTTGCTAGAGGTCTTTCCACAGAGCCAGCACTTAGTTTCAATTATTTCTTCCTATTGTTATTCTGTTTTCAATTTCATTGAATTTAGCCTTTAGCATTATTCTTTTCCTCCTTCTTGCTTCTCAGTTTATATTGCTTTTCTTTCTCTAGGTTCTTGAGGGTAGAAACTTAATGTTTTAAAAATTTCCTCCCTCTTAATGTATGGGCTATGTTGAAAGTTCTGACTGTCCCCTAGGCCTCTTCCAACACCACCGAAGCAGGGAAGGAGGGAGGCTTATTGTGGTGTGAGTAGGTGTCCAGGTCATGTCCTCCACTAATAATGCCAGCAGTGGAGGGTGAGGGAGCATTACTGTCCAGGGGAAATAAAAGTCCCAGCTCCCTACTCAGCCTTCTCTCACACTACTCTGGCAGGGAGTTTAGGGTACCTTGTTATGGCCTGGCAAGGATGGAAGTCTAGTCTCCCCATTTTGCCTTTTCTAGTGTGAGTAGGAACAGAGCCGCAGTTTGGTGGTGGTGGTGGTGTTTGACTGCAGTAGTGACTGTTGTTAAAAATATCTTGGTAGGCTGTCCCTTTCCTGGTCCTTTAGCAGGCTTTTATGTTTCTTGTCTATAATAATTGATTTAAAACATGTTAGAAAAAAATTCTTTCCAAATAGATTTCCTATCCACTATGTATGTATGTTTAATAAAATAGATCTTATGCATCATAATCTTTTTCAGGGGAAACTAAAAATATTTGAGTATTTACTTATCTAAGCATTCATATATTCATCATCAGTATTCTGAATGGTTTGCATAAGTTCTTGAGCATAAGAACGTTAGATGCTTGGAAAATTATCTACTACATTGTCCTAATTTGATTAATTTATACCACAGGCTTATTGCCTTTTTCTTACTGCTTCTATTTAAAAGATCATTTCTCAATGCTATGTTGGAATTTTTAAATGAAATTTAAAAATATTTCAGGAATTATGACATGGTTTTAGAGAGGAGAGATACCAGAATTCTTAGGTAAGCAATCAATTATAAATTGATCACTGCTACATTATTGAAATTTTATATTATTCACATTGATTATACCTATTGTTGTCCTACGACATGAAGAATTGTGATTGAGCTTTGATTCCTTATGTTATAGAAACTTCTACCCCTTTTTCACTGCACTCAGAATCGCCTCTTTGGTTCAGTGGTTACGTGTCAGCGACACAGGTATTCATGCAGGCAAGTGCTGAGTGGTTCTTGGAGAGAAGTGGTGAAATGTTCTCTATTTTTATATTTGAATTTAAAATGATGCACACTCTGCAAACTGAGGATATGTTATTAAAATTTATGCTAGTTTGTCATATGCATGGTTGACATTTCATTTGATTTTCAGAAGTTAAAATAAAATCAAGGAAGTGATACCAAGGACTCCTGTTTTAACTTAATCATTGTAGCAAAGCACCTGATGTAATTTGCTGGAGTTGCCCCAAGAGTCCTTGAACAAATGTTTACTCAAAGAATGGAGTGGCACAACTAAAATGATAAATTTGTCACTTTCCCACATTTAACAACTAGGTTGACAGAGAAATCAAAAGCCTAAACATTAAATACAACCCTTTCATTCTTTCTCAATTCCCATCACTGGCCCCCCAAAAAACTTTAGTCTGATTCATAAAGAAGTATATTTAAATATAATAAAAAGAGATGTCATATAAAGGAGTATGTTTAAAGAAGTATATTTCAATATAATGAAAAGGGATATCATATAAATGAGAGGAGACCTGAAAAACTAAATTATTTTTTTCATGAAAGGAGTTGCTTCACTGTTGTTTACATAACCTCCATTAGTTCTATAGCTGAAGACTAGCAATTCAAGTAACAGTCTCTGATCCCATTACTGGGGCTTTCATGCTAAAGATAATATTTGGTTGGTATCAACAGGCCATGTGTTTCCAGTTAGTTATTTTCCCAGTCATGATTCTTACGTGAGCTCAGCCATCCATGTTCTTGCACAGTCATCCCTTGGACTGAGGTCTGTACACATTTGTGAAACCCCAGACACAACTGTGGTGCAGTGTGTGGCCATGAAATAACCCCTCAACTGAGCTTTCTCCTCTCTCCCATCTGTGCCTCTTTTTTAGATTTGAAGCCACAACAATTCTCTTGAATAACCTATTTTCTGCATGAACAAGACTTTAGTTAAAAAAAAAAAGAAATATCAACAAGGTCTTGGAAAACTGAATTTATAATAGATACTTAAGTCGTACATTCATGACAATATTTGTTCCTATTTGCAGCAACTTTATTTTGACATTTGGGTCAACCAATTTAGAATCTATAAATGTAAATTGTCTTTATATAACTTGGTGATTTAGGATTTTTAACAGTAGTTATAGGACTGTGACCACCCCCCACCCCCCCACTTGAGATGTTTTAGCAGTGCTCATCAAGATAAAGATAGGCAGCCTTTGCTGGCGGTGCTCAGTAAAAGAAGGCACAAGACAGCTCTCTGATTTGCAAATTTGATGTTCTTGTCTCTAAGTTACTTTAAATTGGATCTCATCTTGAACTGAAAATAGAAAAATAAGAGATGACACTTTGACACTAATAGTTACTGTTTGCAAAAGTGAAGGGAAATTACAGTAAATTGTCAGTAATCTGTCAGGTTGAGAATGTAGGAGGTTATGGTTAATAAGCCATTATGGCTTAAAGTTTTATGCAGCATATGCATATACATATACTCTAGAGAAATTTTTGAAGTAGGCAAAACTTAACTTTGGCTATGGTCTTTCCTCATCCCACCTCTATGGAACCCTTCCTTGCTGAAAGACACAGAGCCTATTCTTTCTTCTGCCCTAATACACCCACAACCTACAGTTAAGGAAAAGATCCCTATCATGGAGTTGCACCATTCATACATTTAACTTTTGCAAATGTAACTATTCTTGCTCATCAAACATTTTTAAATGTGAGGCAGAAACTATTTTTAATATAAATATCATAGGCAGTTCTGCTCCGACATCTCACTCAGAGAACATATCCCAAGTGAGTATGAAGTAAGAAACAGAAATCTACTCTATTCTCCATTGGTCTGAATTCCTGCTTGGTTCTCATAGAGTGAGCATCTCACTGTTCTGAGGGAATTCAAGGTGTTAGACATGTGCTTTTTTATCCAAGGCCCCTAAACACAAGCCAATTGCCCCAACTAGTGCTGAACCAAATAAACAGTCATCTGCTCTAACGCTGGATGATAAAATGTCTGCTTTGAACCTACTAAGAAGTGGCTTGTCAGTCTCCAGTTTGGTACCTTCCAAAGAGATTTTCAAAGACAGTGTTTCTTCATGAGTTTCACTTTACGTGCCTATGTAAGGTTTGACTCCGTTACGTAGTTTAGTGAGTTTCTCTTTTATAGGGTATTTACATTTTAACTGAAAATAATGGAATTAATTTGCTTATGGAAGTCTAAGCATAATTGAACCTCAGCTAAATATATAAAAGAAACATAACTAGGTATCATTTTACCATTTTCATCTCTGAGGAAGAATTTGGGCGACAAGTTTTTATGTGGGTTTTAAAAAAAATAATAGCACTTCTAATATTATACCAAATAAGCAGTTAACTTACTCTATAAAATCCTAAGGCAAGGCCTGATTTTATACACAGACACCTAAGTTTCTCAAAACTATAATATGGTAAGTATATCAAAATTAAAACAATCTATTTCACCTCTGGTTCTCAATTGTTTTTTTTTTGCACTGGAAAAGTTTACCTTTTTATTGAATTTACTGGGGTGACATTGGTTAATAAAATTATATAGGTTTCAGGCGTACAGCTCTATAACACCTCATCTGTACATTGTGCTGTGTGTTCACTGCCCCAAGTCAAGTTAGTTCTCAATTTCTAAGTACCAGTGCTCTTAGACATTCTCCAAATTCCCATTCCAGTTCCACTTAGTTTATTTTAATAATATTTTAGCTCTGAAATTCTATGGTTATTACATCAGATATGGACTGACTGAATATAATTGCATCATTTAATTAGAGAGGGTTTAAACACCTTGCAGTACTTCAAACTTATCCCTATGCATTAAGGTTTTCATCATTGTTGCTAAGCAAAGATACCAATTAGTAGAGATTTATAGTTTCTAGGAACTGTTTACTGTATGAAATGAAAATACTGTTTTCTTTGCCCTAAATTCAGTTTGAAAGAATAAAAGAAGAAAAAAGCTAGTTTTAGAACCTTTGCTGAATGACATTTGAGCTATGACTTTGATTGAAAGAATACATTCTTATAGAAAATAGTAATGCAATATTGTTGCATCATAGTCTTAAAGAGCATGGTTCATAAGTAAGGCAACTTGTTTTTCTGGACTTATGGCCCATTGGGGAGGGAAGGATTGTCTTTATCGCTTCGAATGTGTCTGTGCCCTTCTATGCTGTGTCAGGAATATAACAAAAGCTACATTTTGGCTGCATGTTGTAGGCAGGGACCTTCTAGAAAAGGGACCTTGATCGTGATGAGCTTCCTGACTTCAGGTGTCAAACAAAAGCCAAAGAAAGTTTTTAAGCGTCCTGCTTGTAAGCCTTTTGGCTAGTACTGGTGAGGCAATGTTCCTCTTTTTCTCTATCTCAGGTTTTTAATTGTTTTATTATTTTACCATAATTAGTTTAAGAGCATTTTATTAGTTTAGAAAGAGAGCTGAAAGCGAGCACAGGCTACTGTCCCCATAGAGAAAAGCTGAGAGTAGTATTGCTCCAATGGAAATAAGAAAGCTACACTTGCGGCAGCACTTCCTCCAGGTATTTAGCTCAGGCTTCCGCAGAGTTGTCTGAAAGTTAACAGGAAAAGAAACTGCTTGTGAAGTGTTAAAACCACAATCTAAGAAAAAAGCTTTTCATAATGTCATATTGTGGGGTATTAAGAACTAAATGTCACAAACTGGTTTAGTAGTATTTATTAAATATACTTTCCCTCACTGAAAATTAAAAAAAAAAACACCTAATCCCCAAATCAATAGCTGAGTTGTTTGGTTTTTAGTTTTTGCTTTTTTAATTCTTCTGGAGCCATTATGTCCAGCAGTACTATTACATATTTATATTTTAGGTGAAGAATACTCTTCAGATTTTCCATGTCTCACAAAGGGTCCACAGTCCAGTTAAAATTCATATTAATCATTTGAAACTAGGAACTTATTTTCTCACTCTGGCAAATCCTATCTACAACCCAGTTAGTTTTAACTGCATGAGACTGTTGAACTATAGTTAGTAGCATCCATGATTTTTACATTCTATTTTAGTAGTGTTTCTGTAAGAAGATTAAACCTAAATTTTTACTAGGGATTTCAACAACACTCCCTCCCCATTCTGCTGAATCAACCTCTTCTCTCAGGAGACACTGCGAGAAGGTTTCAGTGAGAGGTGGGAAGGCATAGAGGTATGAATGGGAGCTAACATTGGGAAGGAGTAGTGGGGAGCCTTTTGAGGGTTTCTGAAGGTTTTTGCTTTTAGCATTGCAAAGGCAGGTATAATAATGAGGTCAGTTGCTATGCTGTAGATGTTCCAGAAGTTTAACAGTAAGCTTGTCCATATTTATCATTAATAAATGAAAGAGGTGAGGATATATGAAGTCCAGTAAAACTCAATGAATATGTGTTCCTTTTCTTTCTCCCTCTTCCTTTGCTATAATTATATCTTTGCCTTTGTCCATAAAAGTCCCCCTCCATACCTTCTTATTTCCTACTCCCTCTCCATATGTCTGCTTTCCCCCCCATCTTTAACATTCATGTATCTTTCACTTTGATCCAATAGGAAAATTTGAGAACATAGCAGTATAGTGCACAAATAATAATACACAATTCCATCTACATTTTAAAATATGGCCTGATTTAGCTCTCTGACGTCAGGGTTGGTTTTATTTGTCATCTAACAATGCCTCGCATGTGGTAGTCACGCAACAAAAATTTGTTGAGTAATTAACAAATTAATGCTGTTTTTGAGAACAATTTTGTATTTTTTTTTTTATTTTATGAAGTTGAAATTCTAGGATGAAGGAGCCCTGGCAAGATGGCTCGGTTGGAGCATCATCCGTGCACCAAAAGGCTGTAGGTTCAATTCCTGGTCAGGGCATATACGTAGGTTGTGGGTTTGATCTTCAGTTGAGGCGTGTACATGAGGCAACGGATTGATGTTTCTCTCTCACATCAATGTTTCTCTCTCACATCAATGTTTCTCTCTCACATCAATGTTTTTCTCTCACATCAATGTTTCTCTCTCACATCAATGTTTTTCTCTCCCTCCCTCCCTCCCTCCCTCCTTCTCTCTCTCTCTCTAAAATCAATAAAAACATGTCCTAGGGCGAGCCTTAAAAAAAAAGAAAGAAAGAAAGAAATTCTAGGAGGAAGGGAAAAATGGACCCTAGAGTGGATGGAGGTAGACTAAAGGATAAATTAAGAATATCATGAGAACTGTTAGTGGTAGAACAGTTGAATGAACTCATCCCTTTCCTCTCCTTTACTTAATACCATAAAAATGAATCAAAGGTTATATCTATAGGGGCCCAGAAACCTACAGTGGAAATAAGAAGAAAAGAGGCATAAAAAGACCAGGCATTTGTAAGTTCAAAACAAATTTATGAACAAATGAGCTTAAAATTTGGCTTTTATTTTGTTTGTATTTTTTAGATTAGATTAGATTAGGCTGCCAGTGACAGAAAACCCAATGTGAGTTTTCATACAGGAAAGTTTCACTCTCGTATAAATGAAAGCAGTCCAGGACTGCTTTAGAGGCTCCATGGTACCCAAAGCCCTTTGGTTTTCCCAGTAGCCTCAAGATGCGGCTTTCATCTCTAAGGTAGATGTCCAGGATGGCTGCTTCAGCTCTAGAATCATACCCACATTTCAGAAAGAGGAAGAATTTACTAGAAGAATGAGCATATACATCCTCATTCTAGTGACATTTATTATGCACAGGCCATTTCCTTTTATAATCACATTGGCCAAAGCTTACTAATTTGGTAATACCTAGCTGCAAAGAAGTATGCCCAGCTAACGATTTGGGAACTTATTAACTGTGGAAGAAGCAGAGAACAGATGCCAGGACAACTAGCATCTCTACAACACTGACCAATGGATTTTCTTAGAAAACTATCAGTGATAAAGGGTAGTCAAAGAATTGTGAAACTAGAAAAAATATTCAATATTGTTTTTAAAATGTAGATTTTATTATATGTAACATCATTGCTAGGTTGTACTTAACATTAAATTATTTGCAGATGCTTAGTAGATATTGTAATTAGAAGAATTATAGCAGTATAAATACTAAATTTTAAAAAGTGCATCAATACCTAATAATTTTTATCCTAAATATACATTGTTCAAGTGCAAAACGCCAAAAGGAGGAAAAAAATTGGAGTATTCCACAAATGCTATGCTAAAGAGTTAATTTATATTCCAAGTAAACAGGATTGCCAGTTGAATGTATTATAGCTCCAATGTATCTCCCACTGCTAATATTTACTGACAACTTACTATTTACTGACCAATTACTAGTACAGTCACTGTACGTGATTTCGTGTAATCCTGTGATCCTTTAAGGTCTCTCACTGTGTTATCATTCCCATTGTACAGGTGAGGACATCAAGGCTCAGAGAGACTAATTAATTTATCCTTGGAACCCAGGGTGGTTGGACCTAATTCCAATGCCATTGTACTTTACCATTTCTTCTTTATAAATGTTTAATCGTATAGCCTATCTGACTATCATCTTAAATCTACATAGAAACACAACTGGAATCATTTGAAAGGTAGTGCCAACTGAATGCCTTTTCTTGTTTCTCATGACTATTTCTCCTGTCCATACAGCAACCTGATAGTATGAAAGGGCCACAAAGTTGGCACCCTCAATATGGTAACTTACTTGTTTCTAACAGTTTTCATACTATCACTTTGTTCTTACAACAATCCCATAAAGTAAGTAACTCTCATTTTACAATGAAAAGCCTAAGGTGTGAGGAAATAAAATAATGTGCTGGGGTTAGAATCCAGATTTTCATATTTTAAAGTTCAGAATCTTTTCACTTAATTATGCTGCTTTAAGCTCTAAAGATAATCACAGAGGGACATTATGGTATAAAAACAGCTGGAAGCATCTGTCCACACGTACACAGTTACAAATAAAAGTAACCTCAGGATCCTCTCAATAAGCATCTCCATCAAAGAGTCTTTGACACCACTTTTGTTTTATATTTGTTTATGTGTGAAGTGGGAAGAAACAAAAAGCTTTGGGGAAGTAAAATTTCTTCTTATAATTAATAATCAATTTTAAGAGTTTACTTTCTTAAATTATTGAGTATGTCCCCTGCATTTCATTTCTACCATCAGCACTCTGGTTTATACTCCAGGTACCTCTTAACTAGGCCATTGCACTGCCTTAAAGCTAAAGTCTCACTGCCTCTAGGTTCTCCCCACAAATCAGACCATCCTAGAGGTCTCTCCTAATATTTCAAAAATCATAAAGTTCATTCGCATAGTTTCCTTGCTTGAAACGTTTTTAATGATCCCTTGACTTTTTTCCCTCATCTGAATCCATAGCACTGCTTGTACCTTTAAACTAATTTCACCATATGTGGTTCTTTACTAGGTTATAAGCTTTCTTGGGCTTCAGTTTTCTTTCACCTTTGTATACTCTGAAATACCTTGTGTGGGTTCTTGCAAAGTACTGTGCTCTCTGTAGATAGGTGTTAAATGAAAGTTGTTAAATTTTTTGCTGCATTTAAGGCCAAAATGTGGTCTAAAAAATTACAGCCTATTATCCTCAAGCAGTGGTTATAAAAAGTATATCTTTTCCTACCTTTGCTATGGCCCCAGTCCAACCCTCCTCTTCATTAAAGAGCTTAGAATAACTCTTTCCCTGAGATTGAGGCCACCTTCCAAATGATGTCATTCCCCATTTTAGCATGTCTGTATACATATCTGTCTTGTTTCCTGGTTCATATAATCTTAGGGAAAATAACCCCTAAATCTCTTTCCTCATCTTATACCTCTGTTTACTTCATCTCATTTATCCATTATTTGCCAAGCGATTCCGTGCTGGAAAATTGGGCCATCTCTTACCCTTGGAGCCTTCAGTTTAATAAGGAAAACTGGCTAGCCCACTAGGAATTAGTGTAGAGGGGTAAGTCCTACAGCATGGGAAGGGGCTATCTAGCCCTGGTAGGAAGGGGTCAGGGACGGCTTCTCCAAGGCAGTGACTTCTAAGTTCAGGCTGAAGGTGAGAAGAGAGCCAGGATTAGAGGGCACTGACTTGTAATCAGAGGGAAGAGCACGCACACGTGTCCAGGAATGATCTCTGTGGGTCGACTGTAAAGCTCAGAAACATCGTGAGGCCGTAAGAAAAGAAGGGGAGTGGTCAGTCTCACTCTCTCTTCTTTAATATACAGACTTCCTTTGCCTGCGCTCATCTTGCACACTTGTGAAAGTCACTGCTCTTACCACTTTATGCTACTAAGAAATATTTTAGGGCTCCATTATTGCTTTCTGTTCTGTCCAGTCTCCTCTTTCACTGGTTTTCTAAGCTCCCTGAAACGGACCCTAGCCTCTTTCCCACTGCTTACTAACTCACAGCCCTCTGCCAGAGCCGCAACAGTCTCCGTACAGTCCCGAGTCCATCCAGCTTATTTTCTCCTCTGTGCCATTTCTCTTCACCCATCTTTACTGATTCTCTGCCCCTGGATATTTGCAGCTCATGACATTCAATTTAACACAAAATTACACATTGCTTAGTGTTGTCCTTTGACTGTTTCTGAGTGTTTTATGATCAACTGGGTTGTAAACTCCCTGAGGGCTGGATCTGAAGATGCATTTTAAACTGTTGAGGAAAGGAAAAGGCAGTAGACCTGAAGTCAGACAGACCTGCATTTGACTTGTAGCTCTGTCACTTATCAGTTGCATGACAGGTTTCTTCTTGGGTAATACAGGAATAATGAGATTCGTCTCACAAGGTTGTTGTGAGAAATTACACAAATCATTGTGTGAAATTTGTGGGCTGGTAAAGCTCTGTACACATTTTTACATTTTGTTCCACAGTTCCTATGTAGAGTCATGTTTATTATATAATGTGAAATTTTCATGGTTCCTTCCAAGACCTTAGGATCTTGAGAATTTCAGACATTTTTTTCTTTGAGACATTTTTCTCTAATCCAAGTCCTGCTTATTTTTTATTTTAAGATTTATTTTTAGAGAGAAGGAAAGGGAGGGAGAAAGAGAGAGAGAAACACCAAAGTGTGAGAGAAACATTGACTGGCTGCCTCTTGCATGCTCCCAACTGGGGACCTGGCCTGCAACCCAGGCATGTGCCCTGACCAGGAATCAAACTGGTGACCTTTTGGTTCACAGGCCAGTGCTCAATCCACTGAGCCACACCAGCCAGGGCCAGGCCCTGGTTATTTTTATTCTTCTTCTGTTTCACCTATTCCTACCCTATGCTCAAACTTCTGATTGAAATCATTTTAGGCAGCTGAGAAAATATTTTGAGACATGAAAAAATTCAGTTGCCTAATCTGTTGATACACCGAAGAAATTTTTCCCACTATCTTTCTCCCACAGTGTACTCTGCATGCATAAGAACATATTACTGCAGCACATGAACACTCTTCATTCCTTAGTGGGCATTCAGAGTTCTAAGCAGTTTTTCTGATACCCTTGCTTCTCCAGAATCCATTCTTCTTATTCTTGATTTTCATACCTCTCTCTGGACCAGATTCTCAGAGCAGAGGATCCTAGCACTGACTTCTTCTCAACTACTAGAGCTCAGATTCTGAGGGTTGCAGAGATGGGCATCTCGTTCATGCTAATAATGCAAGACCAAAAAATGGAGAATCAGAGGAAGCAGACACGTGCCTCTAAGTCCCAAGTGTCAGGAAAAGCTGTGGCCAAGTTAAAAGGCCATTTTATTAATCTCTACCTACTATTTATACTACAGGGAGGAGATACCCCAACATTCCAAGGATTGGTTACCTTAATATCTAAGCACTTACGTTATCAGTCAGTTTTTGACTAAATTTAAGAACCTTACTGAGGTGTTGAAGAAGCTCAGCAAAACAGGCTTTATTTGAATACCAATTTATATTGGAAAATAAAGGGCATTTCCTTCCTCACTAAGAAAACACAGAGTAGACAAATCTGCTTGTTATTGGGGGAAAGGAGAAGATTGAGGAAGGGAAGGTGTTAGAAAGGTGGCAACATTTTAACTTCAGTATTCACAGCATCTTAGGAAATAATTCACACTCAAGAAAAAAGATTTAATAAAGCAAAATCACCCCTGCCACTCATAAGAATTGTTCTGAATACTACACATGCCCTGAATCAAGTGCATTTATTCTGGAGACCACCTTTTTGGTACAATTACTGTGTTTTAAACTATGTTTCCATTGTTCCTAATGGAGTCTTTAGTCATCAGTGGCAAGGAAAAAGTCTTTCTAGGACATTGATTAAGGTCTATAATCCGTAACTAGCAACCCTCTGAAATTCCTTGTAGAATTTAGGACCATTCTTGCAACTTAAGTTCCCCATTTACTGCTGACATTATTTCAAATTTCTATTGTAAATAATTTTCTTAAGCAGAGAGGGTAGAAAAGTATCCCAAAATCATTATCTTTATACACTAAAGCTCTGTTTCAAAGTAGTCATTAAACTTAAGAATTATCAAGTGAACAATTTAGACTCTAAATCTATATGAGACAATATATTTCTTTTCCAGGTGATCTTCAAACCCAGTTCAAAACACCTTTCATGTCACCAGTATGCACCATTGTGCGATCTAGTGCTGCTTTTTCATTCCTTCAGCTGCCACTATTTTGGAATGTTTCGAGGGATGTTATTTTCTGATACATAGAGCCATGATTTAGGAGGCTTTTTAAAAGGACCCCCTTGTCCAAGCACTGCTTCCATGGCCCAGTTCATTTCGGTGCCAGGTCCTGGGATGGGGGAGTCCTTTCAGATAGTAGACTCTCGTTGTCTGTATGCTATGTGCTGCCCAGGTTTCCATGTGGCACCGCTAATAATGCTTTTAAGAAATGTTTTTGGTTTTTGGTTTTTTCATGACCCAAGGCTACTAGAAGTAAAACCATGTTGTTCAACCCTTTCTTACTCCAGTACTTTTGTCTCTCCTAGTCTCTGGAAGAAAAATCACTTTAAAAAACCACTTTACTTTTTGCTTTATGGAGTTGATGTACTAGAAAATCATCACAAAGTATTTAATTCAACTATATACATGCACTGTACCAGCAGATGTGAGGGCCAGATTCGGTCCCTAGAAAAGAAAATCAAAGTTAGCCCTGTTGTTAGAAATATACCTCTCCCTTCCATTCTGCCCCCACCTAAAAGTCTGTCTGTACTGTGCAATTTTCCATCATTATGGCAAGAAGATAGTCAGATACAATAGATAGATAAGAAAGCAGTAGCACCCACTCATAATCCCATCCCCTGGAGAGAAACACTTTAACAGTTTGGTTTTCAGATGTAATAAAATTTATATGACGTATTAAATGTATAAAACCTAAAGCTATAAAACTGCTAGAAGAAAACAGGAAAAAAATTTTGTGACCTTGGGGTAGGCAAAGTTTCTTAGAATCCACATGCATAAAACATTAAAGAGAAAAATTGATAGATTGGACCTTATCAAAATAAAACACTTAAGATCTTCAAAATACACAATTATAAAAATGAAAAGACAAGCCACAGACTAACTATAATATGTTAGCTGTTCTATTAATAATATCAAATCTGAAACTATGAAGTGTGATATCTGTGTACTTACAGAATCAAAAGTTAGACTAAACTCTGAGTTATTATTTTAAAGCTCTCCACCAGCTGACGCTCAATTACCTAACTACTACAGTTACAGTCAGATGTTCAGCATAACACATAATTCCGCCCTCCGAGCGCATTGTGCCTCTTTGCCTTTGTGCTTTTAAGCCATTTCTCAGTCCAGATACCCTTTTAGGGGCCACAAAACGACTACAGTGTGTGGACTACAGTGGGAGGAAACGAGAAGAAGGAAAAGGGGGAGGAGAAAGGAAGAAATGGGCATTGTTCTCAATGACAGGCGACGAAGAAAAAATTACTGGCTAATAGTAGATGCTTAATTAATATTGGTTGAATGAATGCTGAATGAATAGGTTCAATATATCCATAAATATAAAGGTTCATGAATTTAACAGAAACATATACAACCAACCCATGGTGTATAGGTATGTGCAATTTGATGAAACTTTCAGTAAAAGTTTTAAACTATGAAGGTTTAAAAGCCAAAGGAAAACATGAGCATGATATACAGTATCTCTTCTCAAACTGATGTATTGAAACTACCTTTTTTCTTGATTCACCATAGTTTAGGTATCTGTGATGACTGAGGATAGAAGAAAAGAATGAAGTAAGGTTATCACCAATAAATAACACCTAAAACTAGTCTCCAAACATTATTTCATTCCCCCACCTTCCTAGGGGTGTACAGAATACAGAAAACATTGACAGCGTCCTACAGTATTAGCAGCAAACCAGTGTTTTATACTACACAGTGAGTTCAGGAGACAATCGATGATACGACAAGGCAAGCTGATCTACTTAAAATAATTCGTTTTTAAGGGACTAAAAGCAGCAAATGGTTTAAGCAGTACTTAAAAATAAAAGGTGGTTCTTGAAGATCTTTACAAAAATATTGGAAACTGCCTTAGAACACTATAAATTTGGCAAGCCAAAAGCAAAATGAAGAAAATTGTTAACTTGTTTTACAGTGTTTTTGTATCTCTCTTGCAAGTAACACTGTCAGTTTGAGCAAATACTGAGAGCTGCATTAAACAATGGACAGATGAAATCTGTAATTCTCTGAAAACCTCGTCTACAGTCTTAGAAAACTTTCTTCTCTCAAAGAAGGATATGTATTGAGTGTTAAAAATCAGCAGGAAAAATTGCATAGAATGGCACTATGCGATTTGTACAGTTTGCTTGCTTATGTTGAAGGTTGTATTTATATGTGGTTGTTTTTACTCATATTTTATATTCTTGGATTCAGACTGTAGCATTTTGGGGGGGAGGATTTTCCCCTTCATGGATTTTAGAAATTGAATCTTAGGGAATTAAAAAGTGAAGAATCTTTTTAAATAGATATTCCCACCCATATCCTCTATCCACAAACAAGAAAGAAAATTTCCCACAAAATTCTGTACCTTATTACAAATATACTAATATTTTAAATGTGACTTTAATGTATACAGTATGTGACACAGTAGGGATGAAAACAAGATTATCAGTGTGTAATTAAAATCGGATATATTTTGATAAGGGTTGGTGAAGAGATTTTATCTTTGTTACTTTTACCCTAGTACAGTACATTGTGTTTTATAACTTCTGCTCTGCTCTAACACTGTAACATTTTTTTAAAAAACAAACAAAACACTGAATGAGGGTTGGCCCTCATTGGTATCTGGAGCAGTCGAGTCCTTACCTGTTTGTCTGCTTTATGATTGGCTGAAAGCTGTTGCTAAGCTTGTTTTTTCTTCTTAGGGAAAGTTAAAAGTTGAGTGTGGCCTATTTGAACTACATCCTGCTGCTTTCAACTCTGCTTTGACCTTTCTCCTGGTCCACATTCTTTTTTCTGTTATCTTTTGAAGCTTAGATATTTTTTAAACACACTAATTTATAAACTTAGTGTGCAATAGTTTAAGGGTTTAATTTTATATTTCTAATACACAAATTAAAGTACTGTGGTTTAATTTTTATAATCTGGTTGAGTATTTGAAAGTTGAATTTTCTGACATAAACCAAGTTCTAATTGTAGAGAACAAATACATTATCTCAAAACCTACCCGTTACAAACATAACAGATTATTTGGCTATCAATAATATCCTTGTTGTTAATTAAAAAACAATTCCAAGTTACTTCAATGAAAAATTTATTTAGGTCGATTAGGTCAATTTTTTGGTGATCCAGGATAAAAGCTATTAATTGATCATATTGTCATGTATGTCCCTGAAGGATAAGATTGATTTTACTCATGTTTTTGGGGGAAGAGATAGCAGGCTTGATAACCCTTTCAGTTACAGGGCAGGCTGAATGAAAGTTCTGTTGAAAGGCGCGTTTAGTTTGTTCTTCAGTGTACCATTGTGAAACAGTGAGTCTAAGAGCCTCTCCTCTCCCAAGGCTCTGCTTGGCATTGAGGGGAATCAGACTTTGAACTAGATTTCCTCCCACTCTGCTAAAACCAGACAAAATCCTTAGACCATTCCTGAACCTTAAAGCCTGATGCAAGCCTTGGGTGAATCATGTAGGGAGCTAAAGACTAGCATGGGTCCTTCAAACCTGCTGTTAGGGCTCTAGTGTGCAGGTCGAGATGTGGCACGTCTCTAACAGTGATATTCAAGTGTGTTACTGCATTTTTTTTGTCAGTAGTCAAACAATACCCAGGGTTTTGATATGCACAATATCTAAAGCTGGCATTCTATTAATAAATTATGCCTAGGAGTTCAAATAAATAAAGTCAAATTATTTATCAAGTCAATTGGTGAGAACAGTGAGGCTATGTTATGTTTTAAACCCACTTGAAATTAAAGGGTTATAATTATAATACTGGATTATAATTCAGTGTTATTTCTGATTTTTTTTCTTGTATGCATAACATCAAGGAAATCTGGATTCACATGCTATAGCAGTACACTCACTACTATAGTTCTACTCCAGCAACTACAGACGGGCATGAATTTTTTAAAAGGCTAGAATACACTAACTATACCCTTCCTAGTCACTGACATACTTCCAAGAATATTCGAATATGTGTTCACAGAAATGGTGGAAGAAGCTTTATTTAGTCTGATAACTGAATTATTAGTGGCAATAAATTATTATTTTGTTGGTTTTAATGTATTTAATATTTATATACATTTGTAGGTTATCTTTAAAAAAGATCAAATCTAATATTTTATAATATCTCTAAAGTACTTGTAAGAAATGGGCCCTAAGAAACACAATTTGAAATGTACAAAGAAGCCTGGTGTAGGAGGAGGCCAGGTTCTAGTTCATTTAAAGCATATAACTCTTGATAAAAATCAGCAAATATCTTAAGAGATTAGCACTTTAGAGCTGAAATAAAGTTTGAGATATCATGAATTTCTATTGCCCATCATTTTAAATTTGAGAGAACTAAAACTAGAAGGGTCGTTAGGAGATTTCCAGCCTGGGTTTGGAGTTTTGGTTTGGGGGATTTCTGTTGTGTTGCCTCCTGGAGCAGTGAACTAGACGACTTCCCAGGTGATGCTCTCTAACAGGGTCCTGGTCTCTACAACTTGAGAGGGTTAAGTCTAAATAAAAGAGCCTGATCTCCAATTAGGATACTACTCCGTGTTCACAGAGTTCAAGAAATCAAATGCACACAATTTGTATTCAGTAAAAGTTAATAATAGTGAGTAACTGAATGTTAAGTCATTATATAGTACTAAGATTTCTGTTAATTGGTAAAATAATAGTATTGGCATCCGTACATAAACCTATGCCAAATATGTATTTTTAATTAGAGTCATAACAAATTAAGGAAGAATACTACCTTCTCCAGTTTGTAATATCTAAATAAAATCCTATTTCAATATTTTTCCAATTATTTGCCAAAAATTAGGAAAATCAGATTTCCTAGTACTACAAATGAAATGATTTTGAATATTGTTCAAACTTAAACTCGTGTAAAAAATGTAGTTTTAAAGGTGGCATTATCTCTCTTTTTTTAGTGTGGTTAGCTAAACAAAAGGATAGTAGCGATAAGCAAAAATAAATATCTTTATTTGTTGAACCACAGGGCCCTGAATTTACCCACACCTTTTGGGCAAAGAGGAAACTGGCCCACGGAGATGCAGTGAGGATTTGAAAGGCAGAACAGATGGGAAAGTTCAGTGATGGCATTTTATTTCTAAGATGCTTAATGACAGGCAAGTAGCCTCCAGATGCGGCCTTGTACTTTGTGACCAGGATAAGGATCTAGAAAGTGATACCCTCTTGGAAAGCAAGGCCTCAGAAGGAGGCAGAAAAAGAAGGTGATTTAAAAGGATTAAAGAACCTACAACTAAAGATCATAACAAAGGAACTGAGTGGTGGTCCTTTGAGCTCTGTAAGAAAAGCTCATATTATAGAACACTCTATTCACCGGTTGGCAGTAATAACCACAGGGGTGGGTCCTGGACAGGGAGGTCAGGGTAGCTGTTACAGACAAGAAATAACTCGATGAAAGATTTTAGAATACTGTCGTTAGGGTTTTGTTATTTGAATCAAAATTATCTTTAGTATGAATAAAACATTAAAAATTCAGACCTTAATCAGCTGAAGGATTCATTAATATACATTTTGCCTAAACAACTTAACCATGGGCAAATTCAATTTTATAAAGGAAACAGATACTTTAATGTTCAGTTCCATCAAGTCTGTGGACTCAGGATAAATTGAAGATACTAGGTTTGGTTTTAACCTATTTTGAAAAGATCATTTTTTAATATTATGCCAGACTAATATATTCCTTGTATATTTAAAAGTATATGTTTTATTAAAGCCAGTTCTTTCCTGTGCCCACTAACAGAAGAGCTTCGAGAGTTTAAAAAATAGTTTCACATGTTTTTAGATGTAGATGAAATCCAGCCCCTCGATTACTATGTGAAAAACTATACAACATATTTAGTATATATGCATAGTCAGAAATACCTTATTTTCTTTAGTTCGTATCATTTCCTTTTTTAAAACCACCTCCTTCTTTAAAACCTTCAGTAGCTCCTAAGAAAATATGGAAAAAGTACTCCCAATTTCCTACTACATTCACCTTTTTTCTGTACCTTATCCTATTCCAAATTAAACCTATTTTCTCTTATTTAACTCAATAATGATGCTAAAAGTAATTTGCCTCTAAAAACTGTATTATTTCTGAATTCTCCCATTTAATTTTGATATCTCAACAGACACTTTCCTGTCATTTCACCTTAGATAGGCTGGAGGATGTTTAAAGTCAGTCTTGTTTACCAAATGTTTATGGATCTTGCCAAACAATGGTATGTATACAGGCAGTGTCTGACCTATATAGCTGCTGTCTTGGTGTCGTGAAAGAGAGCAGGCACAGAAAAAATTAAAGAAGCTTGCAAGTGTCTGTGGTTCCCAAGAAGATGGAGAAAGACTATGAAAAATAGAAGCTGCTTAGCAGAATTGAACCTAAGCCCAGTCTGATTCCCATGAGAGCCTGCCTGCTTATATAGTGGTCCCAAAGCCTTCAAAAGTGTGTAGATGGCCCACATCTTTTATAAGCTGAATATTGAACCTGAAATTCATTATTAAACTTTCAGCTGAGTTAGGTTTTTTGGGGTTTTTTTTTTGCTACCTGGCCAGGGCTGAGTTAGGTGTTTGTTTTTTTTAATGGAAACATCTCTGCAGAGTTCATTCATTCAGTACTCTGTGCTGGCATTAGGGCAATGGAAATACAGCAGTGAACAAAAGACAAACATTCTGATTTAATGGAGCTTATGTTCTATTGAGGCAGACTGAATAAATTAGTATGAGGTATCAGCCTTCATACAATAACCAGTGTTAGTTTAAGAGCCCTGTCTTCTTTGAACACCTGTCAGTTATTCTAAGAGAATTGGGGTAATGTGAGGAGCATTTTAGAGGTTGAGTAGACTTAAATGTGTTTTTTATTGAAGAAGCTCTGGGTAGCATAAAGTCACCAAATGCCTGGGAAGAAACACAGAAGAATGACAAAGATAGAGAAGTAAAGAAGAGAAGCTCTCTAAGACGAAGACCACTCATTCCATGATTTCCATCTTTTTTTGGTTTAACCTACCCGATCTCACCCTAAGTATAAATAAGGAAGCTAAGCTTTTTTTTTCTTCTTGTCCTCTTTGCTTGTCCTTACAGTCAAGAACTTAGGCTAATGCACAGTTATCAAAATTTTGAAAATATTCATTTAAAGAAGCAGCCCAGCTTCTGCTGCTTTGGATTCAGACATATCTGGTTATAATCTCAGGCTGCATTTTACTACTTTTCTAACCTTGGACAAGTTACCCATACTTTATGAATTTATCTATCTGCCTTATAGGTGTGTGCTTAGTGTCTGACATGTAGGAAATCATAAGTGACTGGTCTTGTTACCATAGCCTGGAAAACCTGACCCTGACTGAACACACTTATTCCTTGGGGAAAGTGATTTTCTAACTTACAACCACGGACACTGTTTAAAATACTGCTTATTTACAAATATGGGTGATGGATGGCCTATATTTCGAAAGCCTATGTGGAGGTTTAAAGCTTCATCTCTAAAAGAAAAAACTTTATGCTAATAGAGTAAATCTTAGAAGTTCTCATCACAAGAAAAAAAAGAACTATGTATGGTCACACATGTTAACTAGATTTATTATGATGATCATTTTATAATACATACAAATATTGAATCATGTTATACACCTGAAGCTAACATTGGATTGGCCAAAAAGTCCACTTAGTTTTTTCCATAAACTAAAAGGCACATTTTTTGTTTTCACCAATAACTTTATTGATTTGCATATTTTGAGTATGTCGGCTCTCTCCCACATGGTATAACATTGATTGTTCTCAATTAATGTCTTGATTTAATCACAACCAACTTCAACTGGTCTACCTGACCATGGAGCATCGTCCAGAGAGAAAAATCTCCAGCATGAAACTTCGCAAACCACTTTTGACAAGTTTGATCAGTCACAGCATCTTCTCCATACACTGCACAAATCTTTTTTTTTGAGTTTCAGTTGTATTCTTACCTGTCTTGAAATAATAAAGCATAATATGCCAAAAATATTGCATATTTTCTTCTATCTTAATATTAAAATGGCTACACAAGAATTCACCAATTTTGATGTTATTTTTTAAATGCATGGTGACATGACAGCTGTCACAATACAATCTAACAAAACTGTTTCAAACGAAGTTAAGACAGTTAAGCTCTACTAGAGCCATTGTACAGAAAAAAAACAAATGAACTTTTGGCCAACCCATTATAATGTTGTTTGTCAATTATACCCGAATTAAAAGTAAATAAAAGAAGAAATTCTAAGAAGAAATAAATGAAACAAGAAATCCTAAAGGAGAGAAAGCAAAGATTTGTCAACATTCTTGCTCTCTTTTAAGTCGTATAAATCTAAAATTAAATTGAAGAAGTGAAAAAACTAGAGCACAAATAAGAACAATGTAAAATTGAAGTTCAGTGCTAAAAGGATCTCAATGTACCAAAAACATGGTATTGAAAGGAAAAAGTGCTTGGCAGACAAACTATATATACAAAAACAGGAAGACATCAGCTAGAAAAGAAATATCTTGACAAAATTAGTAAGCAGAAGTAATCTTATAAGCCAGCATTCATTCTAATGAAATATTTAAATGACAATAGGGCATTTTCACAAATGCTTAAACCACATAAACTAATCTCCCACTCTTAAGGCTCTTTGGTTTAATGGCTGAAAACATTGCTATTTGTGTTTTCTAATCAATTATTAAGTATAATTCCTACTCTAATAAATAGATCTACAAATCTGTAGTACTTTAAAGTAATTACTTGGGTTAATGGGAAAATTTAAAGTTTAAAATGTGGTCCATGAAGGTGTGATTATGACTTTTGGCCTGATTAACAAGAATTCTTTCTACTAAAACGTATTCTTTTTTCATGAATTGGCTATATTTTTTCACATCAAATGAATAGAGGAAGCCGCTTGTTCAGGAGAGCAGATAAAGTGAAACTTATCTCCTAAATTTCAAAGACGAGAGAATGAGGCGTGATTTCCTTTCTCTAGAAACTTCTGCTGAAGAACAAAACCCACCTTCATGCCTCCTCTTCTGCTTCATTCCCACTGTCCTTCAGACCGCCCTCGGGCCTTGCCCGAGTTCTCTTAGCACCCTTCCTAACTCATCTTCCTGCCTTCAGTGTTGCCCCTCCAAGACATTTTTCTAACCCTTTGCTGAAATGCAAATCTGATGGCATTTGAGTAACTCCTCGGTACACTTAAGAATGAAATTTATGTTCCTTAACTCATTAACAAGGTCTCCCCTTACTGTTTCTCTTTTACTTAAACTCCATCCATTACTCTCAATACCCTCTGCTCCAGAGGGAATGAACTTCCTGTATTCTGCTTCCCTAATGGATCACTCTCACTTCCCCACCTCTGGGGCTTTGCACATGCTGGGGTTTTTCTGCTTAGAAATCTGTCTTACTCCATGCCTCCCACCCCTCACCCCCCTGCCCACACACACAATATTCTTGCTAAGGCCTCTCTTCCAATTCCCTAAGCCCCTGCTCAGATGTTTCTTCCTTCAAGAAGCCTACCTTGAGCCACCACTCCAAATCTGGACTCTCTAATGCTTCATAGTTCTCTGCTCAAATTAAGGCATTTAACACCACTCTGCTTTTTTGTGGGTATATCAGCTTGTATCTGAGGTTAGAGCTGAGACCATTATTGCTAATGACAGATGCAGAAACCTCACTTTGGTTCAGCTATGTTTGTCAAACCATTGTTAGAGGAAAGGAAGTATTTCAGAATATTAACATCTTGTATAACATGTCCGAATGCCTAGAAAAAATAAAATTTTGAAATGTTTAAATAGCAGATTTTATAAAATAGCTGCCGGCCTATGTTGATAACCTCTGGTAAATATCAAAAGCATAGTTCTTTTCAGCTACTGTTCTGTACCCAGGATGTTCATCTTTTCAGCAGATGTTTACTGTGTACCTGTCACATGCATAGCACTTGGGGGATAGTTAGGAGAAGCACCATTAGGACATCTGGACTACTCAAGAAGTGAAATCTTTGGAAAAGACAAACTTTTTATTGAATGATTTGGAACAAAATATTTCCAGAAAAATTCACACAGTGGTATTTTTAGGTCAATACATTTTTTTGAATTCTTGGTTACTATAGATTTACTTGGAGGCAACCTTTTTATGTTGGAGAATGGAGTGATCAATTCACAGTCGTGCTGTATCAAAAAGAGCAGAAATTAGCATTCCTTGAAGAATTTAAGTCAGTCTTTATAGCCACTATAAAGGAATCTTGTCATTTAATGGCTAGAAGGCCCTCAGTAAATCATTGAATTAGAATATGTTAATTTTCTTTTTATTTAAGGCAGCTCTGAAATAAGCTGAAACTTTCTTTTTTAAAAAAGAATTTTAATTGGAGTTTCCTATACAATTTTAGTATATGCTTCTTCAGTAAATACTTATTAAGCACTAAGTATCAAACACTACTTATATGTATACAGTTTGCAGTTTTTATTTGCATTTAACTATTTTAAGCCATTTTGAGGTTAGCTAAATCCATGCTTCTCCATTGCCTCTCATTTAAAAAATACAAAGGTAAACATTCTCCATGTTGCAAATGACATGATTTTAATGTTATAAACAAGGTTACACCATACTAGGTAACTAGCCCTGCTATTTTATTCCAGAAAATAAAATCACAGACCAGCTTTTCTAGAACCAGCCATCATTTTTCACATATTTTCTTCATTATCTAACTGGCTTTATAGCTGACAACCCCATACAACAAGACCATTTGTTTCCAATATTCATCTACCATCAGTTTATCTTGGAGGGTACATTGTTTTGCTGCAAATAGGATGATTTGCATGTTGTTGTCATTGCCATTCTTGCCTATTTGTGGCTGATCGGGCATTTGAGTATAACGTTTGCTGCTGTGGCTGTACTCGGAGGAGGAAAGCTTGGAAGCCTCTATAGACTTTTCTACCATTTTATTAGCCCAAAGTTGCTTTTCTTGACTCGTAAAAATATTTTGGATGTTTTAACAATTTATAAAAGGAGTGTATGAGAACATTTTTATCTGCAAAGAAATAAAAAGTAACCATTTTTTACTCACTACTTTTAAAATATGAGTTTGAGCAAACAGAGTAACTTAGTCTTATCTGAGACATTGTAACTTCACTTCTAAGGCTGAAACTTATTTTCATTTTTAAGTCCTGGTTCCCTGCCTGACAGAATTTATTGATTTAAACTCCACTTGTTTCTTTCTGTGAGAATGTTTTGGCCTTTTTTTTTTTAAACCTGTGCACGGAAGCTTTTGAAAACACAAGGGCAAACATGCAAAAAGATCTAATTTAGGAGTTGATTTTTAAAAAGTTAATGGAACCATGTAAGAAAATAGTGTTGACACAGGATTTGAAAGATTTGCATTCTGGATCCAACAATGTCACTTATTTGTGGTCCTTTATAACCTATATTTTCTCAAATTCCTCATCAGATTTCAGAGAGAAATTCTTTCTTTAGAACCCAAGGCACTTATGAGGGAACATTAGACATTTTAAATCCTTGGAATATACTTGAAAAAAGAAAATTCAGAAACCTGCTACCAAAGCTTATCTTTGTAAGAGAGTGATATTTATAGTTTCTATGTAGCTTACCAAAAATAATTTTACATTGAATATAGGCAGGCCATGTTCCTGCATTCTGCGGCCTATTCTGCGTCGTTTGGGCATTACTGGGAAGGAAAGAAGGGAAATTTCAATAGTTTATAAAATGTAAAATGAACTTGATTCCTCCTGGTGGTGAGTTGGTTGCTGTCTGGCTCTAGGACCTAGAGTCTAGGTGAATGGACCTGAGCGGGTGGAGAGAGGGCAGGCTCTCTGCTGCTGGTACTGGGGGTGGGGGAAGGGGGCAGAGACACAGTCGCCTTTCTATGAAGCCCCGAGGGCTCGCGCTGCAGAGCTTGCTCACCTCCCAACCGACCGAGCCTGTTCTGGACCTGAGAATCAGCTGTTTTGGGGAGCTGGGCCTCTGGAGGTTGTTTTTCGCTGGGTCCGCGACAGAGCTGCCCTCCAACGCCCGCCCCTCCGCGCCAAGTGGGCGGGGCTCCGGGCGCCGCAGTTCCTAATTGGCGCACACGGCCTCCGACCCCGTGGAGTGACAGTAGGGCTGGGCAGTGCGGCTTGTTTGTACGCCCCGCCCCTCTCCGAGCTGCTCTGCCCCACTGTTCGCGCTGACTGAGGCGCTAAAGCCCAAAAGCCAGCCGGCCGCTCGGCGCAGTCCTCCTCCGAGCCACCGAGGCTTCTACCCTCCGCGACCGCAGCCGTCTCCACGCCGGACATGCGCTTGGCCACCGCCGCAGACGAGGCATACACAGCCTCACTAGCCGTCTCAGAGCTGCTTGGCTGCAAGCAGTGCGGCGGGGGCCGCAGCCAGGAAGAGGTACCCGGGCGAGGGGCCGGCCAGCCGGGCGGGCGGGCGGGTGCCCCGGGGGAGGGGCCGGGCTGGCGGTTGGTACCCGGTCCAGCTGCCTGGGCTGCTGGGGGTTGTGCCACCTCCCCGCCTTCTCACCCTGACAGCTTCGGAGAATGCCCCTCTGGGAGGGAGCCCCCTGAAGCGACCGCTGGGCACAGGCATCTCCGGCTGGCCTGCGTCCGCCCAGGTGGAGGGGCGGCCTGTGATGGCTGGGCGGGGAGACGTTTCCCACCGCCAGTCCCCGAGCAGAAAGTGCTGAGGCTAGAGGAAACAGCTGTCTCGGTCATTTAAATGGAAGTCTCCAAAACGCAAATAACGTTGCCGTCTGAACAAGTCTGCACAAGTCAGACACCATACAAAGCTCGAGTCTCACGGTACAACAGACTGGGTTTTTTCTCCTCCTCGGAGTCTGGTCAAACCAGAATGTTCAGTGACCCTCACTTCCTTTGCCTCCTACTTAAAAAGGAGAAAGAAAAATTACAAAATACATTTGAGTCCGTTGAAAGATGCTGTTGCCTAGAACAGGTATGCCCTGCCAGCGCCGTGACGTTACGCACGACATTTTCTCTTGTTTATTACCTTCCCTTTTGTATCTGAATTGGCCTTCAGAAAGAGCTAACTGTAACATTTTGTGTTTTTACTAAGTGGTTGCAAATAGGGAATCATTTGAGTGTTACTGATAGAACTTTAAAATTCGAACCTTTGAAAGGCTTTCAGAAAGTAACAAGGACCAAAGTAGAGAAATAGTCATTAAAATTTGAAATCAGAATGCTATATTGCCTTAGTTCAAGAAGTCTAAATACGAAGTAATTTCTCTGAAGCTTTGCCCACTAAAATGGCTCAGTTTTAGCATTCATAGTATTTTAAATGGAATTTACATTATGAGAATACTTGTATATTCACGGAAACTTAAATGAAGACAGCTTGTCTTGAGGCTGTATAACAGCAAATACTTTTTCTAGATTTTAACACTCTTGGATATATAATATGCTCCTTGTGTGCAGTTAATACAACCACCTTTAAAAAAATCTCTTATAGCTTGCTTTGGAAACTTGACCAAAGAGAAAACACTGTGAGGATGTTGAAATAGCATTTACAGTTTCTGTCTGCAGCCATACAGATCTTCTCTCATTTTAAGAGGTGCACCCTAAACGTTGTGCCTGGATGGGTTTGTTATTTCTGGTTGTATTTGTGTTGCAGAATCCCAGTTCTTGCCCAGGTCTAGACGCTCTAAATATAGCGGTGTAAACTGGAAGATAAAGAGATACATTTTCGCTTGCACACTGGTTACCCATGGGATTGTGCCCTTGGGACTGTGTTCAGGAAACCGGGAAGCCTTGTATAGCTGTATTTCATTTTTGACACATCTAACATGTGAGAAGATAAATTGGGAAGCTGTGCTTTATAGGGAAACAATTTACTTTACAAAAGAACTAACTCTTTCAAATAGTAAACTTCCATAATGCTTTTATAGTAACACTTTACTAGAATGAAACTCCTGACTAAAATGTAGAGCACACTTAGGACCTAAGTCAGCCTTACAAATCTAGTATTGTACTTTGAAGTCAGTGAGTGTTTATTTTTTTAGAATATAGTTTCATAAAAGACCAGATATTAAAAAATGAGGCACCTGAACTTTCTAAATTCCCTAGTAGAGTTAATGACAATTTTAAAAGCAACACTGGTATATTTGTTATAGTAGGAATATTTCTTTATAACACTTCTAGATTTCTTTATTTCTGTATAAAATTTTTAATGTCAAAAGGCTAGCACCCAGCTATAGGCAATGATTCTTCTTAAGGGGGAGTGGGATGGGAACTTTCACTTTGACACAGTATATCCTTGCCTTGTTGAAATGCTTCAAAAAGCACATATTCTAATTAATATCAGTGTTGTAGTTACCAGTACTAAGACATCTATACAGCTTTAAAATGTACCAACTGCAGTGAGAAAAATATAATTCAAATGATTTGAGTATTTCTACTTTTTAAGTAGTTTTGCAAGTGGATAGATGCCATAAGCCAACAAATGTTTTCATTTTGCTTTTGTGGCAAATTGATCATTCTTTCATTTACAGATACTTATATAGACTCATAAATGTATGTTCAGTAAATGTCTAAAATCTCATTAGAACAGTACTTTCACACAGTGACACACACAGTGAGTTACATAGTCTTTCTGTGGCACTGTCAACATTTGCTAAAATTCTCATACTCTGAAAGTTAATGTGTTGGTTTTATACACTAGTTATACCATGTCAGAGATTTGCAGCAATGTTCTGATGGTGGAGGCTGTTGCTCTCTCTTTCAAAAATGCTGATTAGGAGGATGGTTGAAGACAGGACTGTTAGTTCCCATGTTAGTATTTTCCAGCCACACCTTCACCAAGAGCCAGTGACATTTATGCTGTGATTAGCATCTACATCTGCTTTTCAATAAGGCTTTTTGTTGTTAGTTCTGCTTCCTAGGTTCTAGATTGGTCAAAATTTGATCATAGTCTATAATTCAGTTGCTTACAGAGAGATGAAGTCATTATTGAAGTAAACTTTAGGATGTTATGAAATCCACTTAGTTTGACTTATGATAACCCCATTGAAAACCTGCGGTGCCTTTTTTTTGATAAACACCTGTTAGAAAATAGGATAGTAACTAATTTGTCCTGTGACTAGCAAAAGCTGTGTTTCAAAAGTAAGTTTTTCAGAAAATTGAAACTTTTAACCTTTTAGAAACCAAGAATACTATTGTATAATAACAGTGGTAACTAAAAGGACCTTTAAGGTATCAAAAAATCTAAGGCTCAAAAAACACTACCTCTAGAACCAGACTTCTTGGCTGTTTTCAAGGTAATTGTCACCTGCTTGCTTTCCCCAGAAGTTAGAACTTAATTTGTGTGTAATGAGAGGCTAGATGAAATCAGTGATCTGCTCCCTGCTAGTATCTGGACTGGGATAAATTGCGATGCAATCTCATGGCTCATCATGAGCACCCCACATCAACCCTTTGTCTCTCTTGGACATGAGAGTACGTAAAAAAAGATCATATCATGTTCTTGTACCCTTCTCATATACCTAGTCTATTAACTAAGAGAGAGAAAAAGGACACCTTTTGAATCCTGCCTCGAAATATAGAACAAGTTGTGTGAGGTGTAGAACAGCAATTGCTATATTTCCCATTATATTAATCTTGATATTGGCCCTTTCTATTTGAAAATACTTGGTCTTTAAAAATCTGTCCATCTCCTCCCCCTCCCCCATCTTTTCTTTCACTTCCTCTCTTCTCCCCTGTCATTTCCCTTTCTGCTTTTACAGAATGGCACAAACATCTCTCAGCCTCTTCAACTTAGTAGGAAATTGACCCTGGTAGCTTAAGGGTGAGCTGGGTAAAATTCTATCTTACTTAGAACTAGCCTTAGGTAAAACATGAAATCATGTCAGAGACTCCTTTTTATTCCCTTACCCTGCCCCCCTGCCCAGTTTTTCCATTTTTCTGTTCTTTTTTATAGATTCAGCTTTCTTGCTAGACTGGCACCTCATTAAGGAATGAATGTGATCTTACACTAAGAGGTTATTAGCATAGGGTATCTCTAATCCATTTCCAAAAATGTTTGGTTTTCCTTAACATCTTGTTTTAAAACACATAGTTTTCACTTTTAAAAAAAATGTATTTCTAGTTCTGGCTGGTGTGGCTCAGGGGATTGAGTGCTGGCCTATGAACCAAAGGGTCACTGGTTCCATTCCCAGTCAGGGCACCTGCCTGAGTTGCAAGCCAGGTCCTCAGTAGGGGGTGTGCAAGAGGCAACCACACATTGACGTTTCTCTCCCTCTCTTACCCTCTCTCTAAAAATAAATAAATAAAATCTTTAAAATAATACAAATAAAACAATGTATTTCTAAAGGAACAGGAAGAAAGAATTTGTCCGATGAAGGCAAGGAGGAGGGGAGACAGTGATGCCGATATGGCCACTAAATTCCTACAGCTGCAGGAATGGACTTAAAAGGGTTTGAGAATTACACAGGACCATGGGGAAGGACCCTTGCCATGCCTACAGGAAAACATTCTGTTTCTGAAGCATTGATTAACATTCTTAGAATTGTAAAACTGTTGTTTTATAATAGTTTGCTATATAAACTATACATTTGATATAAAAAAACAAAACAAAAATAATACAATTCAACCTATTTGTTTGAGGCTTATGTGCAATCAATCTGGTCTCATTAAAAAATTATATATGCTATCTACATGCTGCTAATGTTTTTGTAGAATAATGTCCTAGAAATGGAATTAGCAAGTTTTTTTCCCTCTCTTTACAAAGAGTAACATAATTATACATATTATGCACTTTGCTTTTTTTGCCCCCATATAATATCTTGGAGATCTCTTAAAGCCAACCTGTACGGAACCACCCCATTTTGTAAAGACTGCATGTTCTTCTAGTCTGTTGATTTTCCACCTGTGTGCAAGAGGCACACTGGTGTGCCACAAGAATTTTTAAAACATGCAGTACCTATTTAGTCACAGGCACTGACCTCTTTTCCCTTAGATTGCCAGATACTAGACAACAGTCAATACAATAGCCATCAGGTGTGAATGAATCCAAATTATGCCTATTTTTTTTGTTAGAGCAGCAAAAATAATTTTGTTTTTGGTGTGCTGCAGAATTTTAGTAATTAGTTTATGTGTGCCATAAGATGAAAAATATTGAAAATTGCTGTTCTAGTCTATGGTCATACTAAACTGTATTTAAACAGTTCTCTGTTGATGAGCACTTAGGTTGTTTTATATCTTGTTCTATTAAAACAATGTTGCAGTGATTGTCCTTTTACATATAACATTTCACATATGTAACTTATATGACTGTAAGTTAATGTTTAGGATGGAATTATTGATTTAAAAGGTATGTACTTTTTCATTTTGATCATTATTGCAAATTGCTGTCCCTAGAAGTTGTAGTCATTTATACTCCTTATGTATTTCTTGATCTTTTTTCCCCACACTTCAAAATATTTCCATCAGAATTGTATAAGCAATGAATGATATTTTCTCCACACCCTGTGCACAGCCTGTTATCAAACTTTTTTATTTTAAGCTATCTTTTAGGTGAAAAATGATATCTTAATGTAGATAAGTTGCACTTATTTCATTGTGAGTTTTTTGGGTTTTTTTAGCCATTTGTATTTCCTTTTCTTTGAATTGCTTGTGTTCTTCATTTTTCTATCAGGTTATTGGGGTTTTTCTTATTGATTTGTAGGAGTCTTTATGTGTTAAAAAATTTAGCCCTTTGATGTATGAATTGCAAATGTTTCTCCATTTCCTGTTTGTTTTTGACTTTGTATGCTTATTTTTCCCATGTGGAAGTATTTTTGCCATCAGATTTATCAATCTTATTATGACTTGGATTTTGCGACATTCTTTGGCCTATTCATTTCATGCATGTTTTGTTCTACTGCAGTGGTGTTTTATTTTTAATACATAGCTCTGATTTATTGTGGAGTAAAGTTTGATTTAGAGCTCCAACTTCATTTTTTTCTGAGTGGCTGTCTAGTTGTCCCAAGATCATTTGTTGAATAATCTGCCCTGTTTGATATGCTACCTTTTTATATATTAAAATCCCAAGAATAATGTCTCTTATTACAAAAGAATAATAAACTTTTGAAATGGATATTTTCTTCAAATGCATTTTGTTTAAATAAGATAGTAAAGGAATGAGAAGGGGTAAATAGTGATTTTAGCCTTAACTCTTTCCGTACGAGCACTCTTTCCACCGCGACACTCCCGCTGTACTAGGTGCCCTGCTGAAAACGCGCACGTAGCACATGGTCGGTCCTCCTTTGTGTGAAGACTTTCCTAACCTTATATGAAGTCTATGCTTAATAAAACAATGCTTTTTTCCAAGTGTTGTTTGTAACTTTAATATTAAGAGATAGTTATATAAAATTCTATCAATTATATAAGTAAAATTTATAAAAATTATATACAGATGGATGCCAGATATATCCGGCGCTCGTCCACACAGGTCATCAGATGGGCGCCGGATATATCCGGCACCTGTACCGAAAGGGTTAAAGTTTTGCCCAGTATATTTTGTTTGAACTATGTGTAAATAGATCAGAAATTCAGCAGTTAAAAAGACTAGTAGAGTCATCATTTTATATAAATGGCTGCAGTTATACCGAGATGATATACTGAATAGCAGGAATATGGTTTTTTTCTTGCATTTATTATAAAACATTAAAATTAAGACACATCCATAGTCAGTCTAGTGAATTGAGTGCCTCCTCTAATGAAGTGTATGGTTGTTAGAACATTACTGTCTTCAGTATAAGTGTGGGATAACTGGATTAAGAAATCACTGACCTCCAATACGAGATTATTTGAATAATATTTTACATATATGTATTCTAATACATATGTATGTATTATAGATTCATTTGTCAAATATACCTTACTTTGAATCTGAATCCTGAATTCTCTTCAATTTTGTCCTGCTTGCTTAACTTTTAAAACTCCATTCTGCTGATAAGGTTTTCATTCACTTGAACCAATTTCTTGAATTGCTGCCACATGTCCTTTTTTTTCTCTAAAAGAAAAGCATCTGGTTTATATCATGAAGGATTTTTTGAAGCAGTATTGGGAGGGCAGAAATGCTATTTGTATGTAATTTTGTATATAATTCGTATCTAAGCAAGGGTTAA
>VMDR010007214.1:0-41661 GCA_007922815.1 Macrotus californicus | reverse complement strand
TGAGAAAGCAGAGGCCCAAAGCTAGATAAATGAGTGGCCCAAGGTCCCAATTCCAGCCAGCTAGAGTAGGGACCAGAAGAACCACTATATCGTGAAAGTCCTTTCCACTCAGACAGTTGTCTCAGATTTTAGAACGCATTGGGTTACGGACAGTAATCCTACATTAAACATGGTTGTTCTAGTGTGCATCCCAGGAGATTCCGATGAAGCACGTCTGGAGTTAGTTCTGAAACTGCACTTTAAACTTGCTTTTCAGGTAATCTTGAGGCAATGATCTTGGGCTACAGGTTGGGAAGCACTGAGTTTTAACTCATCTAAAAAATCTTTTAGATAATCTCTTCTTGTCATCAAAAATGTATGACTTTTAGTATCTACTAATCAATAGGTGGAAAAAAACCTGTCTCTCCTCTGTAATACCTCAGGCAGCACTATTTCCAAAACTTCAGGTTTGCTTTGATGAGCCACACTCTTCATTATGCAAAGCAACCCTAGGCAAACAGGTATGAGGCATGTGGAAGGGAGGTGCTTCTTTGTCAAGTGCTGACAGTCGAAATAAACCAAATGATGGCAAATAGTGGATAAAAAGTAACATTACAACTTGTTTGTTAAAACCTCTTTAACTGCAAAAAAAAGTTACATCTCCTGCATTTGCGGTAGATTTCCTTAAGAGTATTAATATGAAAAAAGGCAACTCATTCTTTCACGTGCATTATTTTAACAAAGACATGCACTTAAAGAAAGAGTTTAACTGGTCCTATTGTGCATACAATTTATTTAATGTATGATGAGTTAGCAGTGGCAGGTAGAACGTGTCTACTGTACCAGGTGTCACTGATGCCTATATAGCTGAGACTCAAATTGTCAGCATAATGTTGAAGAGGAAACATCAGCACTTAAAATATATTTGCAAGTTAAATCCTATTTTCACTTTTAAAATAAATTATAATTTGTTGCTATGGGGACGCAGATACAAGCATTTGGGGGAAAGCTAAGAGTGGTTAAGGGACAGAGTAGAAGGCCTTGTGTGATTAAAAATGTAAATTGCCTAGAAATGTACATTTACAGAAAGGCCCCCTCCTCTGAATAAAACAAGGCTGTCTGTTTTATCCACAATCCCTAAAAAAGTATTCTAGAACCAGAGAGACTTTCAGCAAATTATCACATGCTCAAGTTAACACACTATGTCCATGACCATCAACAATTAGATGTCCCCTTAGGGTCATAAGTATGAGAATATTTTCATTTTGAGAATAAAATATACATTGTATAGATCTGCATGTGCATATTTATAATACATAAGATGTGAAAAGCCTTCACCTTTATTTTCTTGGCAAAATGACAATGATTAGTATTGATCTAAAATAAAGGATAATCACCCAAGAGCAAATGTTTAGTGCATGGGAGGAAGATAAAGTCATAAATTATTATAAGGGAAGTTAGAAAGAGTGTGGAAGTTAATAGAGAAATGTATCCACCGAGTATTTTTGAACTTACTTATCTGACTATGAAATACAGAGGTTTGAGAGTCCATTTTGATAAGACGTAAGTGAAATAGGGTCCAGTACAGTTTCTGATAGTACAGAAATGCAGAAAGGTCTAAGAACACAAGCTTTTATGTCACGATAATCCTACAAGTTTTAAAATGAGGACTGATAATATAGAGTGCGGGAATTTGTGACCGTTTCTGAAATACTGTGGCAGTTTGGCAAACTGTTAATACTAACTGAAAACCTCGGAAGTCACGAATAGTTTAGAGAAGGAAAATTCACATATAAGTGGCGTTCAGAGCAAGAAAAAAGATGAAATGACAAACTCCTTCAATTGTCATTAGAGGCTTCCAAACTAGAAGAACTCAAGATACACAGAGAAAACTAAATAAACCAGGATTATTGACAGCCAAAGGCAGCAAGCTAACAAGAGACTGGATGTTTGCCATGACAGGTAAGCAAAGAAATCCATAAGTACTTCTCCCCAGGAAAAAGCAAGGCTGTGAACTACAAAACTGGGCTACAATTTTGATAAATGTCAAAATATGATGCTGTGATATGATGACAAATTAAATTATAAACACATGTATGACAGATGTATGTAGGCATGCAAATGAGCATTGAATAATGTACATTCAATGCTTTAAAAATGACTAAGGCATCCGTAGGAAGGAGCAACTTGGTCTAGTAACTTCAGTACTCACCGTGGCACTGCGGCCTTCATTCTGAAGTATTACTCAGAAGCAATTCATGATTCCCATGCAAAACTTCTCTTTCTGAAAGTATTGTACCACTTTAATTTTAGCCAAAATGGGAATCTGATTTCATAATCTTGATTGTGCATCATTTTTGGTTATATCTCAAAATCAAATTTATCCACTGGGGGCAAGATATTTTAACACACTGAAATTCAAAGAATGTTTTGCAAGCTATGAATGTTATTTCCATCTAAGTGGCAAAAATCTAACATGAAAACAGAGTTATAGTTTGTAATTTTCAAAGTTTCAATTGGAAATAAAATGAAACAGCAAGTTCCTCAGTTAAAAAAAAATTAACCATAACCAACAACATGTAAAATCTTTATGGAAAAGTTTACAAAGTTTTACTGAAAGTGATGGAAGAAGGCCCACGAAACAAAGTAATACATACAATGGTCATCTATGAGAAGACTCAATGTCATAAAAGTGTTGATTGTCTCCAAATTGAACAAATTCAATATAATTCTATGAAAATATAGTGAGGGCAACTTGATGAGTTACTTCTACTACACAAATGAAAAACGAAAGGTTAAACACAGGCAAACATTTTTTGAAAACTAAAGTTTGGAATATTTACTCTCCCGAATATTAAGATTTAGAATTAACCTATCATAATTTCAAAAGCAGGGTACTAGTGAAAGGATATGCAAATGACCAATGCAAGAGAGAAAGGCACCCAGAACCAGTTTACATGTATATGCAAATGTGATGTCGGACAGAAGTGTGATTGTGAGACAGAAGAGAAGGGTGGTCTTTTCAATACTTGGAGCTGGGATAGTCATTCATCAACGTAGGAGGGAGGGGGAAAAAAAGCAAATCAGATTCCAGTTTCACCTTGTATTCAAATTTCCATTCCAGGTCAACTGAAAGCCTAAATGTGCAAAAGAAAACTTTGAAACTACAAGGAAAGAAAGAAAAATACAGAAAAACAGGTTAATGACTGTCAGAAAGAAGAGGATTTCATAAACAAAGAAGAAAAGCAAAAATCACAAAAAGGTTTGAAAACTAAAACCCCATTAAAATATTTAAAGGTTGGGCTTTAAGTACCAGGAAAAGAGAATGACACGCTGACCAGGGAAAAACAGAATGATTATTTTGGACGGGGGCCGCAATGCACACACAGATGCCGTCGCTGCTAATTTTCACAGGGCCTGTAAGGTAAGAACGTCGTTTGTGTCTATAAATATTTGAGAAAACAAAGAAGAAGAATATTTCCTGAACATAAAAAGAGATGAAATGCAAATTTAGATGATGGGAGCACAGCCACACTCTACTTCCACATCGTCTGTGGCTGCTTTCACGTCACCACAGCAGAGCTGAGCAGCTGCGATAGAGACCGCATGGCCCACAAAGCTGAAAACGTGGCCTCTCTGGCCTGTGCGGAAAACGCTTGCCCACCTGTGGTTCTAAAACGCCGTGCTGGTGTGCATTACATACAGGGCCCAGGGAAGTAACGCCTGCTGGAGTGTGGGTGGTGGGGTAATAATCTGGGCATAATAATTTATAGTTTTAATTTGAACATTTCACCTAAAATGTCATATGGTGTGCTCGCGTGTGATATTGTTATGTTACAGAATTACATGCTTATGATTTTGGAATAAAAAGGGGCGTTATTTGTGCTGGATCCTGTCTATTACCCACAATATCCTTTCAGTGACTACCATTTCTAACGCACTCACTCTAGTCTTTATCTCTTCTGATGCGCCAACCACAACTACTCAAGGGATGAGATTTAGCTCTAGACTGCTATGTGGGCTGCACATCACAGGAGAAAAGGTCTAAGCTGGCTTTCCAGATTATTTCTGTCCACTCTTCTCTACCCCATCACCCAGTCTACACTCCACATCATCAGCTGTTTATAGCTCTGAATTCACATCTTTGACTCCATGCTTCCCTGGACCTCTACACAATTCTTACACCCTGTCTTCCGGTGGGAATATCTTCCCCAATGTATTTACTCATCTAACTCATTCCTTTTTCAAGACTCAGCTAATATTTCATTTTCATCAAAATGCTGTATCGGGGCTCTCAGGAGGAAACATGTGGCCCTTCCTGAGCCCTCTTCTTCCCAAGCCCTCTTGCTGCCTCAGCATTTAGCAGAGTGCTAGGCACATAGGAAATAGAAAAGAAAGTACATCTTAACTAAATGTTATTACTTTTGTTTTTTTATCCCCAATTTACATATATAAACAGGCTTAGATAACTTTGATGTCCTTCTTAAGGGCCATACAAGCTAATGAAAGTAACTAAACTGGGCATTTAGACCCAGCTTCACTGAATCCACCATTTTCGCTAACTCCAAAACATGTGCATTTTCCAATGTCATACTCCAAAAAAAATGCAACTGATAAGACCGCATAGGTGCAGATGCCAAGAACCAGGAAACAAGTCTTTTTGAAAAAGAATGAGCAGAAATTGGACCGACGAACAGAACATCCAATTGGTTCAGCGCTATTGGAAATCAAACAAGCTCAAGAACTAAAGGAGGGAATGCTGGTGGGAGGGGGCGTGCAGGGCGGAGGGGAATAAAGGGAAGAAAAAAATGGAACAACTGTAATAGCCTAACCAATAAACTATACTTTAAAAAGGACATGAAAAAAGTTTCACGGTCTCTCAACCCTAAAAATAAGCTCACAAGCATGAAACGGAGAAGAGGATGTTGAGAAGACTCTAGCACATCTTTCTCAATGCGCCACATTAAAATCATTAAGGGTGATGTGTTATGAGTTCCTAAACAGTTTCCCAACAATTGATTGCTGCAGGTGCTGCCAGCGTGCAGACCGGAAGAGGACGCACAGATTCCTGTGGTTCCCGACTGACCGTCACCCTCCGAAGGTCTGCTATTTCACCAGCTAACCTTCTCAGCACCTTAAGCCAAGGGTTTGGTCTCTAATACTACCCTTCCTTTCATCTCAATCCTAGACTGGATTTGGCAGTTAAAAGGAAGATGGAACAGAAAAAATAGAAATGCTTAAACCACCTAATTGGTGTGATCGTGTATTTTCTACTTTGCGAAGAGTAGTGGAAGCAATATTGACCCATCACTGCCAGTTGGCAGAGGGATGTCAAGACAGGATGGCAACAATATTCTCTGTAATGAGCCCACTCTGAATACCAAGTGGAGCCGGCCAGTGGAAATGAAGTGAGAATGAAAAAGTATAAACACTTCTGATTAACAGCCAATAGCACCAGCTGGAGCAGACACTATGACACAAAGGGTCACCCCAGCACTGACAGGTTTGGCAAAGCAACCTCGTTAACGGCAAGATGAAACTTCATTTGCTCAGTTTCATAGGCTCTTTCAGGGATGCCCCTGCAAATTGACTCCAGGAGATGGTGTTGCATTTAACTAGACTTTTCTGGCCAAAATAGAAAGAATTTAACCAAGTCTTTCCTGGTGTTTGCAGACCTTTACATTCAAAAGGAGGGCATGTGATAAAACAAAACAAAAAAACAACAACAGCAACAACAGACATCACAAAGCCCCTGTGCTGATGTACTTGGCTAGATGCTCGACTAAACATCCAGGCAAGCAAAGTGAAGCTCAGAGAAAGCAAACAACACGGAGCCTTCTGAACGGCTCATGGCATTCAGATTTAAGTAGGGAAAGAATACTGGCATCCGCCTGAAAAGCGGCCATCTAAGAGGAATTTGGTACTGGCTATTGAAAATTAAAGGATTTCAACCCTGCCTATATAGAGAACAACTTCCGTGGCAGAACAGGACAGTTGGAAGAGTATCGGGATTTGTTCCCATTCTGATATGATCATTAGCTAGCTGTAGTCTATGTCTTTTACCAGGTCATTCTATTACTCTTAACTTCAGTTTTTCAACTTTAAAAAGAGTAAGTTAGAGCATTGATTCTAAGTGTGTATTAGAATCCTGTGGCTGACTAGTTAAAACGCAGACTGCCTGGTCCCACCTCCCAAGTTCCTGATTTAGTGGAAGGTCCCTGACCTTCGCATTTCTAGCAAGCTCTCAGTGACAACGCTGCTGCCGGCCCGTGGGTTACGCTTTGAGAATTCCTGGCTATGATTCCTAATGTCTCTGCAGATTCAATATGTTCTAAGAACACTGTTGGACTCGGTAGTGAGCTGATGTAATTTAGATCAGCATTTGAAATAGCAACACACAGATTGGTTTACTGGAACGCATTATATTTGAAATATGTTTCTTGTGTGAATGTGTCTGTAATTCAGGGGTAGAATTTAAGTTCTATTACTTGGAAACTCTGATGGGTAGAAGGCCACCCTGCAAAAAAGGTCATTATTAGGTGCACACTATGAATGAATGTGAACCAGAGACTGATCCTTCCTGGAAATAGATAACTGCTGTGGAATCCAAATGAGAGCCAATAGTTATAAAATATACACCATCCTATAAAAGCTCTAGTCTGTAAAGGTTATATAACCTGTTTAAAAAGCCTAATATGGTCCAAAATGCTGGTATTAAAACTATAGTCTTTAGGAGAAGCATCCAAATTAAGGATTAAAGGGGAAAACCTTTTTTGCTGCGATTTCTTGTGGCTGAGCTTGGAACTCAGAAGTTATGGTCCTGCATATTCCACGTGGGTCCTATATACTCTCTGGTCTTGATAACAGATTTATATGTATGCAAAATCCAATGTTTTCAGATATTCATCCCAGAAATCTGTGCCTTCAATCCACAATCTGTATGTGGATTGAAAAACGATTTCATACCAACTGGGATAGGATCAATAAAATGTGATTCTGGGTAGTTATAATGCAAATACTGTTAAAACCCAATGCTAGATAACGATGATGGGATAAAGTAAGAACTTGTATTGAGGATAGGTTGAATTCCCAAGTAAAGGGTTACTCTAGGGCATTGAATGGACAGAGTAGGCATGTTTAGAAATGAGTGTGTGATTTTGAACAATGGAAGAGCACATTTCTTAGTGAAGCAGGGATAATGAGCAACTTCAGTTAGGAAAAAGGAAATTTAATGTCTGAAATCAAGAAAATAATTTGGTTTTACAATTTTAACATAGATTCTAGGGAAACTGTTTTAATGAGTGAGGGTCAGGGTGTGACCCACCTAAAACCAAGACAAAGTTGTAGCTCCCACTGACAAAATGATTGTTTATCTCCAGGGACCGAAAGAAATGTCAAGACACGGTTCAACTTAGAATTAGCGGCATGCCCAGGGAATTCAGTTATGGGAGGTGCTGGCCTCCTTTGGGGATGGAATTAAAAAGTCCTGAAAAGAGAGAGTCAGGTACAAGGAGACTAAATGGTAATGGGAAAAAAAAAAAAAAAACAGTAAAACCATCCTGAATCCTCCCTCCCTCAAAAAAAAAAAAAAAGAAAAGAGATAATTCTTATAAGCAAAGACTAGTCAATAATATGTGAACTGTGTGCCTGTAAGTTTTTAATTTGCTTATCCTTCCAGGAGATGGACCACAGCTTATTGTGATGCAAGAGACATTGGCAGGGTGACCCTACACATGAGTCAAGAGAGGGAAGTGCTATAGCCTGTAGCTAAAGTCTTTAGAGTAGAAAACCATCTTTCCCTCTATCCTTTGTGGTCCCAACAAAAGGAAGCTCTCAAACAAGCAGAAGACCTAGAATCCTGCCCAGTGCAGTGCTGGTAGAGGAAGAGTAAGGTCAAGGTCAGGCCATGGCAGTGACAAGACTGAAGCAATGAGGCCTCATTACTGTCTCCTCTCCAACAGGCAGTGTGAAGTTAGGGCCCAGAGGTCACTAAGATTTATCTGGATGTGAGGAAAGAGGGTGTCAATAGCCCAACTGGAAAAGAGGACATGGGGCTCCTGGGCTTGAAAAAATAGCCCAAGTCATATGAGACACGAATAAGTAACTGAGAGCTTGTGTGGTGATCTGAGTAACTGCTAATCACGTCATTCTCATTATGAGCCATTGCTACATTTGGGTCAGTTCCTGACCTAAAGCCACCCAGAAGGCACAGGTTTTTACCAGATACTCATTCAGTGTGCCTTCTTTCTTAGACTTTTTCCTAGAGCTATGATTTAGTATAAACTTTCCTTTAAAAAGGGCAAGTCTTTGGTAACATAACAAATTAAGAAATTTATGGGGGTCCACTCCCAGCCAAGTGCTTATTTCCTGCTTTGTCCAGAAACATATTTTTGAAGTGTGGTCTGACCTTCCCCCCTACATTGAAATATATGGCCTAGCCCTGGCTTATGTGGCTCTGTGGAGTGAGTGCCAGCCTATGAACCAAAGGGTCGCAGGTTCGATTCTCAGTCAGGGTACATGCCTGGGTTGTGGTCCAGATCCCCAGTAGGGGGCACAGGAGAAGCAACCACACATTGATGTTTCTCTCCCTCTCTTTCTCCCTCCTTTCCCCTCTCTAAAAAATGAATAAATAAAATCTTTTTTTTTAAAGAAATATATGGCCTTGCAAATCTCTGACTTCCCCAGATCTTTTACATGCACTAGAATACCCACCACATGAGGGCAGGAACTACTGCAGGTTCACATCCCCAGGTGCTCCATCCAGACTGTCGAGCCAGCATCAATCAGTGTCTCATGCCCTATAGATCAATGAACTTAACCAGAGAGGAGTGATTTTGTGCCCTAGGGAACATTTGACAATGTCTAAATGTATTCTTGGCTGTCAAAGTGGGTAAGAACAGTTGCTACTGTCATCTAGTGTGTAGAGATTAGAGATGCTGTTAAATATTCTATAATCACAGGAAGCCCACTCCCCAGCCCACACACAGCAAAGCACTATCTAGCCTCAGATGTCAATAGTGCTGAGGCTGAGCACCCTGCCACAGGTGTTTACAAAGCTTGTGTTAAGATTAGCCCTGGCTGGCGTGGTCTCCAGTTGGGGGCATGTAAGAGGCAACCACACATTGATATTTCTCACCCTCTCCTTCTACCTCCTTTCCCCTCTCTCTAAAAATAAATAAATAAATAAAGTCTTTAAAAAAAGATTAATGTACTGATCTCAGATTATACATGTACATATTCACTTTTAAAAATTATTAAAATAATATTTAGTCATGGTTTTAAAAAGTGATATAGAGCAAAAAGAACTGAAAGATAAAATTGTTAGCAGTGAACAGCAGATAAAAGTGCGTATTTCCATTTTAAGAGGGAATTTCTTAATAAAAGTTGAAACCCACGCTTGACGTGAATGATCTGTGTTCTGGGTACCAGTGGAGGTGGCAGCTGAAGGAGTTTTGGGCAGGAAAGGATGCAAACCACACCACCTGAACAATCGATTTGTCTACTTCACAAAGTTCTGAACTGGGCCTTTTCACTAACCAGCCAGACATTGGCTCGAAAACTCCACAAGTTAGAAAATGCATTTCAGAGAAGATACTTTAGGCCAACTTCCCAGCTTCGAGAATGTTTTAGATAAAACACTAGAGGAAGTGAAAAGGAATATTTTCCACAGATGATTTGAATACATAAAACAGAGTTGTAGACCCAGCCTCACATGCATGGTTGTAGTATCTGTGTCAATATCTACCTCCTGAGGATTTGGGTGGAGGGGTCAACCTGAATACAACAGAACTTGCCTTCTCCCTGAATAAGCTGAGTTCTGACAGTGGAAAACAAATTTTCCTGTTAGTATTTCATTAAGCAATTCAAACAATAGGTCAACATGCAAAGACAATGCCTTTTCCCCATTTCTATGTCCTTACTTCTTTCTCTTATTTACACCAAGGAACCCAGGGATGAGATCTTAATTCTGCACATCACCTACTTCCTTTGACAATTCTGCTCAGCTCACTGACTAAGTCAGTGTTTCTGCAGTTTGGCTGAGAGCAGGGGGTTATTAGAGTGAGTTTTTGGAGTGCGGATTCCACTAGATACTAACTGTTCGCATCGGGCTTCTATCACACAGGTCCCTGAACAGCCCACCAGGCAATAAACATTTCTGTTTTTTTAGAGGTCCTTTTGACCAAGAACCTTAAAGGAAAAAAATAGAGGAAACAACCAAATAATTATATTAAATTAAATAAAATGACTTCTGAAAGAGGCTTTCTACCTTCCTCTGGGAAACACTCCTCCACAGTGTCCTAGACAACGATTGATTTGGTGATTTTTAGTGCTCACTGTTCCAATTCCAGAAGAGAACTAAAAACAGTAGTTGAAAAAATTGGGAGCTCAATTCTTGTCTTACCTCAAACATTTTCCATTTGTCGCTGCAGATTAAAATAGTGACAAAGGTGGAAATAAAAACAATGAAAGACTATACAACGTGCTTGTTTTTAAAGTGAGCAAGAAAATGAAAATGCATTTCTCTATTTTTTCCCTTGAGTAACCCACTGTGACCAACACTTCTAGCGATGATAGAGCTGCTTATGAGATACTTAAGAATTTGAAAGGAGTCATTTAGCAATGTACAGTGGGGACCTGAAACATGTATACACACTTGACCAATCAATTGCATTCTTATGAATATATATAAAGGGATAACTAGTTATATAAGCAGAAAGGCATAAACAACAAAGACTTGTATTTAAAAGTACAAATTTTGGAAATAGAGGTAATAATTGGTTTGCCTGCAGCCAAAAGGAGTCATGGAAACAATGTAAATATATTAATTGAAAAAAATAGTTTATAGGTGTTTCTCAAAAATTCAAAGCAGAACTATCATACGGTTCAGAAATTCCACTTCTAGATATTTATCCAAAGAAAATGAAAACTAATTGGAAGAGATATATGCACTGCTACACTCAATGCAGCACTGTTTACAGTAGCCAAGCTATGGAAGCCACCTGTTTCTACCAGGACATGAGTGGATAAAGAAGATGTGATTCAGACACACACACACACACAATGGAATATTGCTCAGCTATGGAAAAGAATGAACACTGCCATTTGCAAACATGGATGAACCTAAAGGGCAATACGCTAATTAACGTTGGTCAGACAAAGAAAAATACTGTATGTATTTCACCTGTATGTCAAATCTAAAAGCAAAACAAAACGAAACAGAAACAGAAATAGATATAGGAAACAAATTGGTGATTATCAGAGGGGTTGGTGTTCAGGGCAGTGGACAAGACAGGTGAAAGGGATTAAGAGGTACAAACTTCCAGTTATAAAATATATAAGTCACAGAGATGTAATGTGCAGCACAGTGAATGTAGTCAATATATTGTAATAACTTCTTATGGTGACAATTGGTAACTAGACTTGGTGTGGTCACTTCACAATATATATAAACATCAAATCACCATGTTGTGTACAGAAATTATTAATAATAGGATATTGTATGTCAATAATACTTCAATAAAAAGGCAGTGTGTAAAGTGACATGGTTTTTGAAATTTTGTTTTATTTTATTTTAAATTAATATAAAAGCATGATGGCAACACACCAAAATGTTAGTTGTACATATGTATGATCATTAAATGGGTCCTTTTTTTATTAAATATATTTAATTTTTCATATAATGAAAATGTGATGTCTTTTAAGAAAAATTATAAATATCTGAAAAAACCAAAAGAATTTTAATGATCCTCCAATGTCATAGAAGCTTAGTACTGTGTTCAGTTTCTTGATAGAAGATAGAATCAACGCTTTTCAATACATGTAATTTGAAACAATGGTAGAAATTTTCTGTGAATAAAAATGTTACATTTTCTTTTGGTAGTTGGGCTAAAACTTTAACGTTTTGATAATATAACTGCAGCATATTTTTAATGCTGGCTGAATTGAGTTCACTATTGATGTATAAAGAAACAGCCTCTCTGAAGGCACATTGATCCACTGTAACTGACGGTGCATAATCCATTACTCTAACAGCTTACTGATGTTTTAACTAGGGGGTAAAAAGCAACTCTTAGATTATAAACTCCTCTTCGGTCATCCGGAAGTGGTCAAGACTATCTATGCATCCTGCTTTGTGGAGCTCAGTTAAGCATAAGTGCTTATCAAGGGTTTACTCTGTCCCGAGCACAGATCTCAGGGTTCCTGTTCGGGACCCTGGGAATCAGGGCACTGGCAAGGCCCCATGGACTGTGGACCCCCACGTCGATTGCGACGGCCAGTTCCCACGATGCACCGCTGCTTAAATATCTCAAGAATCACAGATGTAGTGGGGAAAAAGGAGAGGGGTCCTGAATGAACATGTATAAAGAACTCATGGACAAAGCCAAAGGGGGTTTGGGTTGAGGGTGGGAGGTGAGGGTGGGTGGGGCCGGGGAAGTGGTAGAGGGAAAATGGAGACAACTGTACTTGACAAACAATAAACAAAATAAAATCATGAGTTTCTAAAAAAAAAAATCACAGATGCAAAATTTGACCTCTGCACACTCAGCACTTGCACCCCGCTTATCAAGAGAAAACTAGGACTCAGAAAGCAAGCCTATACCTACCAAGGCCAGGGAAGTCTCAGAAGCACAAAATTAAATTATCTTCAGCTTGTTAGAGAAACATTATTCCCTCACGTAGACTGTCAACTCCTTGAGGACAGGAAAATTGTTTATATACTTTCTTTACCTCCTATGGCGTCTAGCTTTAGGCTGGGTATATATTTAGTACCCCAAAACATTGGATAATTTGCTGAGTATAAAAGAGGTTATAAAAATCCATATTGTACTTCTTTAGCATTGTTTAACCTAATGCTTCTGAGATCCTGAGATATCTTTCTATGTGATAATGTTAACATACACTTTAAATTTTAAAAAATGGAACCAGAAGTACTTTTTATTCAAAGTAAATTTTTAATGTAAGTATAGTCTTTAAACCAAGGCATGTCAGAAAGCAATTCTGTATAAATAGATCCTCAAACAGAATATGAATGTTCATTTTTCTTTAATAATGCATAATTTTAAAATTGATCTCAGAGCACTTTTGCAGTTTATGCTATTTTTAATAGAAAATATATATTTTAAAAACCTTGACTTTTTACCAAAAGCATGCCTGCAAGTTAGAAGATCCAATTAATATATCATCAACAAACAATTAAGCAAGAAACATCTCTTTCCTTTTATAAACTATTCTCAAATAATTTAATAAAACTGAACAGTTTCTTAGAGCTTATCTATGCTGGCTCTACCAACAGTAGAATTATACAAAGGCAACGTGCTTTAATTCCACATATAAGTCCCTAAGAAGTTCTGTGTTTTCCCTAAGATAGCTATTAATTAGTCAATAATTGCTTGAAGGCTCCAATTGATTGGCACTATAAACAGAGGAAGGCTTATACAGTCCTTTTATTTCTGAGCTCCTAAGACTAAGTAAAATGTTAACAGCATGTTATCAGGCAGAACAGAGAAGAAGATCGTACAAAACCCACTAAAGAGGCACGCCGAAACACCGGGTTGGCTCGCCCGGCTCTGCTCTGCAGACTGATAAGAAATAAATGAGGACTGTGCATGCGCAGCTTGAGAACATATCCAAACACTGCACATGGATGGCCTTGTCACAAAACATCCAAAGGCTTTAGGGAAATTCAACACATAATTCCAAAAGTAGAGGGGGTTTTCGTTCTTGGGGAGACTTGCTATTTATGTCAAACACCTCATTCTTTGCATAACATACAAATGAGTTTCTGCAACCATTTTATTTCTAGGATCTTGTTTTTGCTCAATATCTAATGAGAAGTGTTTGAAGCCCATATTTCCTCTGGAGTTTTGTTCTATATATATTTGTAAGAAGTTTTCTTTTATCTGTAGGTCTCATTGACCCCCACATCTCACAGTCCTTCTGCAAGTTGCTACAAAGTACATGAAGTTTGGTACAGAGATGATTACTAGGATCACCCAGAGTCAACATCCATAATTTTTTTCAAAGTATTGTAAAAGCAGAGCCTTTTAACTCAAACTAAAGGAGATATGTTCCTTGCATGGATATCCACTATCCAAAGGCAACCTACTGTCCAAATTGCTGTTCTATTGGTTTAAATTAAAATAGGAATGAGCCAGGAATGACATCACCTGGGATTACCTGGGGTCTCTGATTAGAAAAAGCAGTAAAGAAGACCCTGTTTGAGTACCTTTAATAAGAAACCCTTTAATAGTTTCTCACTGCTTTGACAACAGACTGGGTTTCCAAATGGCAAGAGTGACATCATCAACATGACTGAACAGGAACTGTCTACCATCTTCCCCACAAAGAACACAAATTTTCATAATCCCTCATAGATGGGAGTACCTTTATGGAAGTCTTATAATGGGAAGTTTCAGAACACCATTGGCGGGGAGAGAGAGAAAAAAAGAGAGAGAGAGAGAGAGAGAGAGAGAGAGAGAATCTAAGCCTTGGGTTCTGGCCTTTCTTCCCCTCTGTCTGCTCCTACTGGGTCTTTATTCATGGATGTTCTCCCTGCCTGGTCCTTTTCCATGGGTGTCTTTCCTCCCAGAAATATCTTTGTGTCTCAGCTTAACCTTCACCCACAGAAGAAATCTATCCCTCACCACTCAAAACATTAAGAGGCACTTCTCTTTAAGTGTAGCTTTCCTTCTGGAAAGAAGCACTGTTTGTAATTATGTACTCACTAGTGTAATTATGTGTTTTATACCGTATTTCCCACTAGAGCATAAAAAGCATGAAAGTAGACAGTATTCTGATTTTTGTTTACTAGTGTGCACCCACTATCCAGCATAGCTACCATTCTTTACTCACTCAATAACATTTATCAAATCATTGAATGAAAGTAACTTTTATTTACTTCGTGGCCTCTTACAGGCACTCTTACTTGGACAGGTCAGGTCAAGAGAAAACAAACCTATAGCCTTCTCTATACAAGGTCTATAGATCTTCAATAGACCCATCAGTCAGGCCGCTGCCATAACACTGAAGAAATTCACTGAGAGTGACCAGGTATGCTAGGATGCTGTAAAAGCATTAGAGAATATGGAGAACAATAGGAGACAGTAGGTGAACATTCATTTCCCTTTTGTCAAAGCTAGATTAGGAACGCAGTGTAGAAAACTCTCAGCATTGTCTAAATACAACGGAACAAAATACATTTTCTAGTAAGTGACTTTGTAAGAGAATGACCCACTAGAGCTGGAATAGTTCATGGTGACAATTGCGGAAGAATAATAAACAAGAGAGGCTATACCAAGACAGTGCGACCCATATAACTTGTTTGCAGAACAGGAAAAGGTCCTCTTAGCCAAGTGTCCTCAGTCTTCACAGACATGCTAGCCCATAAAGAGCTAACCCTCTGGGATAAGATTAGGTCTTTAGGAGTTTCCTCTAGAAATGCAAGAATGGTGTCACCAAAGTCCCGTGTGAGCTCTAAAGTAAGGCAGAAAGGAGGTGGAGTCCCCAGACTTCACAACAGTGGTGATCATTCATTCACTAGGTTCGCCTACATCACTGCCATGTTGATGGACACATGTAACTGCTATATCACACAGGCCAGAGTGGCCCTACATTGTCTTGAATTAAAGGTTTACTCAGAGTATATTTATTAAAGTTTAATTCCTGCTATGAAATAAGGAAAAGAAAATCTATATATACGAAGTTTAGGCTTACTGACATTCTCTACAAAGAGTAGAAATAGAAATCAGAATAAAACTAGGAGATTTTATTTCAAATAGAATAACATTTGAGAATATAAATGGAAACAGAAAGAAATGACTAAATCTCCTACTCATTCTTTATTACTGCTGATATTGAGTTGTTCAGATTCAATTCAATAAGAATTTATTGCCCAGCCATGTGTTGGACACTGTTAGGTGTGACTATATTGGTGTACTAATTCAGTCACCTTAAAGTGGGTACATGTTGGAGAAAGCAGCATACTTAGAGAATTATTTGATTAGGCCATGCTTTCATTTCTATTATCAACTTTAATTACTGGGAGAGGGGGATAAACTGCCTTCAACTTAGACATATATGTCCATCAGAGAACACCAAAATATTCACATGTCATTTCAGAGATCATTGTAATGAACTTTCCTACGGACACTGATTGAATATCTCCTTTAAGAAATAATTTGCCATTCCAATGGAAAAACAAGGAACCCCAAATCATAATTTGTGTAATTGCTAATTATTTGTACTACTTGGATAGATACCTCCTTTAGCTATTTTGGCTCTGTCCTAAACCCATCTTATCTCTATGAGTTTGCTTCTTTGAAAAAGAATGTTACAGTTGAAAATTTATATCTGAAAGTGAGGGAGACGATTTATTCTTGCCCTTCCTGGCTGGCCATGTAAAAATACTGACCTCTAGGGCATGGCTACATCTATGAGCTTTAACACCTTCACCGACTTGACTCCTTATTCAACTGTCTGCTCAAAGCAAGCCCTCTTCCCCCGGAAGGTTTGTGCGCGATGCTGGTTTCCCAGAAGCCCTTGGTTAAGGTACATTTTTAAAGTTGAGTTTCAGTACATTCTTTAAGCCTTAGAAAACTAACTGAACACCTTTCCATTGGGCTTGTGCCTTGTAAAAGAGTCCATCTTAGTAACACGTTAGCTTTTCAAGACATTTTCTGGAAAAGGGACCTATCTATGAATGCAATTCTGAGTGTTTAATTCTTATTGTGAGCTGTTGCTAAGTGCGACTGAGAACATTTACAGAGGAATGTGACTGGAGCCATATGCTGGGGGTCCATGCCAGAGCACCAGTGAGGCGTAATGCCAGGTGATGAAGTGAGTCAGACTCCTGCCTAGAAGAGGGGCTTCGCTGGGCACTTTTAACTTAAGTGAACCTCAGTTTGGATTTCTACTCTGCAATGTGACGTTACTTGAGTCATCAACCTCTATATCTCAGATTTGCATGGGCAAAATGGGGTACATAAAAACACCTACTTCAAGGGATTAATTAACAACATCTGCAAAGTGTTTAGCAAAAAGTTTTGTACATAGCAAAACGCTTATAAATCACCAACTGATATTGAAAATATATTCTAGGTGATAGCTAGGCTCCAGTGAACAAAAATTAGTCACTCTTTACATTCTAAAGGACACCTCCTATTCTTTATGTTCTAAAGGACACAGACTATTAGGTGACTGTAAGACTATACATGGGTTATCATCCTTTTGCTCTAATGCATCCGATACCTACTGTTACTGGGAAAAAAGTATCAGGGGACAGCCATTTACACAGATATGCCCTAGAACTAACGGAGCTTCCCAACCTCCTTCCCACTTTGTAAAAGTGTCTATGGGATTAAATTTTCTCTTTGATATACCTTAACAATCAATTGCATTTCTATGTCTAGTGTTTTCTGATTTTTTCTATCATACATTTATTTTTTTCTTTAGTTTCACATCATTATTTGAATTGAAATACTAGCATAGAGAACTCATCTTCAATCTAGAATGACTTTTATTTATATGTTACTATATATGTACATGTATATCTAAATAGTAACATAATGATTTTATATAGATAAAAGATTCCATATATAGATAAGAGTCGACATACATAAGATTCTCAGGTATTAATCAATGAATTATTTGTCTTTAATGTGTCTTTGCTCCTTCCAGCCTGGCACTGCCCCCCTCTTTTTTTCTGACCAAGCTAATCTAATACATACAAAGCTGGATCTAATATTTCTATTTGTACCTAAGTATCTCTCCCGTGAACAGTTTCCCAAGATGGGCTGGTGTGCTCACAATACTGTCCCCCTGGACAGAAACAAGATCAGAGTATTGGGCTAGAAGATGTGTCCCTTCCCCACTCCTGGTAGTCTACTGGCCTCACCTACCATTCACCCTACAGAATTCATCACAGGAAGAAGATGAGCTGGCGTTTTGTTTGGGCAAATGAAGCCAGATCTCTTTGTTCAGCTTATTGCAATCTTCAGGCGCCTCAGATTTCTCAAGTTATTACAATTCAGCTACCAAAAAAATGCTGCTTCAAGAAACACAAATTTTGAGACATTCACTATAGGTTTCTAGGCAGTAACGATAGGATGTAGGCGGCCTTTGATGAAAAATACACTTTAAAAGAATAACACAGCGATGAGAGGGAGTGAAAGAAAAGAAAGATGGTGAAGGCAATTAAGGTTATGGAAATGGGGCATTTGTATGCAAGGTGAGTTATATTTAGGGGTAACGTCAAGTTAAAAATATTTTTTCAAAACCATTCCCCACGTAAGTCATATCAGTTAAACCTGAGAAGACCTATAACAACCAGAATGAGTGCTAACCCTTAAGTTTATTTTCCACTTTTCATTCAATTTTGTAACGTACAACTATAATCCTAAATTATCAAAGTATAAGGTATAATAATCATGTTAAAAGAAACTAAAAATAGTGACAAATTTTGCTAAGTAACAGGTCATAATGCAAGTTATCTTTTGAAGAAGAAAAAATATATACATATGCACATACACTTCTAAATTTGTATAATTCTTTACATATTATTAGTAAAAAAAAAGAACTCTTGTTTTCCTGGTATTTTTTGATGTTCTCACATGTTTGATATGAAGGAGACAGACTTATTTCTGGGAATTTTTTCCAAGTGCTTTTTAATCTTTTAAAATTATTTCTAGAGAGAGGGGAAGGGAAGGAGAAAGAGAGGGAAAGAAACAACAATGTGTGGTTGCCTCTTGTGTGTCCCCAACCAGGAACCTGTCCCGTAACCCAGGCCTGTGCCCTGACTCGGAAGTGATTTTTAGAAAGAAGGAGATGAAATCAACTACTACTCCTTTTCACTGTTTTTACTGTAAAATGATCAACATATATTTACAAAATGTCTATTTTATGCTAACTATTGCAAGCACTATAGTGGCAAGAGAGAACACAACTAAAAAAAAATAATGTCCTCATGGATCTTACCAAAGTATTAGGTCTTATTATAACTGTCTAGTTATAAAAAGGTTGTCTGAGGATCATTTTTAAAATGTGAGAGAGAGCCAATTGCAAAAAACCCTCTTCAGAATTCTCCATCTCTCAGATACTTGATGATGACTGCCATAGCACCAATTATATTCCGAAAGCTAGTTGTTTGGAAATATATATATATTTCCAAGTATATATACATGGGACTATATATGCAACTTGAACATAACTTTTACAATGCATCCTGGAACCACGTCACACATATCTCATTGTCCCACCACTAAAGAATCTTTATTAAAATGTACAAGACTTCAGGAAAAAGAGCTGTCATTCCCTTCATCCCCTCCTTGCTCAGGGCTGCTCCTAAAATGTGCTCCTTCTCACTGACTTCCTGACCAGTGCCAATTTCACAGCTGGTGGTTAGCAATAAAAGAGACTGTCCCCATTTGGGGAATTTTACATGAAAACCTGCCCTTTCTGATATATTGAAGCCATCAAAAAAAGTAATGGCCCTGTCGAGTCCTGAGTTGTCTTTTAACTAGCCACAAAGTGCAGGAGAATTAGACAGTAAAAGTTCAAAGGAAGCCGGCACCATCCCAAGGACAAGCCCTTTTCCCTGGTTTGAAGCTGCAGAGCTGATGCCCAACACTAGCACAGCCACTGCAAATGCAGGTGCGATAGCTCATTTGGTTTGCAGCTATACATCGAGTTGCTGCATATTTCAAGAAGAACTCCCCTGGCTAAATAATCAGCATAATTCTGAGCGGGGAGATTCCAGGCTCTAAATGCCATGAAGCCTCGTACTCCATCTACTTCCCGCATTAGCACGAGACGACGATGAGTGCCAAACTGAAAACCAGCTCCCTGTTAAAGGTGGAAACCTCAGAGGGGCCATTTTCTGATAACACGTGGATGGTGATACTGGACTGATATTAGAAACATCCTTCATTAACCAGCTACCTTTGGAAAACTCTGTGGGGATTTGGACATGGGAGAAATTGAGCTGAAGAGTTACAATTAGGTTTAACGTAGAGTTCAGAAGTGATAACGATGTTCTGCCCCATCACATGTGTGTATTTATAGTGAATTAATAGAGCTCTTAGATGTTGCCTTGTCCAGCAGATTATTTACAGTGCATTATCCTGATGGACTATAAGAGGCATGAAAACCTTCATGTGGCAGAAGATAATGGGGTGAGGTTCCTTAGTATATGAAGTACATTGATGGCCACCAGCAATTAACTCATCTTCAGTCTACTGAGTAGTTTCTGGCCACAGGAGCACATTCTATGGGCAAGGGCACCTACCCTACAGATATGAAAATTTTTAGGGTAGCTTCCAATGATAGTTCATGAACCTTGTGACTCATAAGAAATGATTTGCAAACTCTACCTCAGTTATCAACAACCTATTAATTTAGAAAATCACTGACATGCCTCCAACATATCCTACGAGTTTGCTGAAAAACTTAGGAGTGAAGAAAAAAGAGGAATATTAAATACAGTAGGAAAAGTGAAGGGTAGCAAGAAAGAAGGAAAGGGGAAGAAAAGTTGTCATGGAGACAACTTTTGGAGAGGTAGAGTGTCATCAAAGCCAAAAATAAATTCTTTACCTCATTTCTTACTAAATATTATTTAGGCTGTCACTCACTCCTACATTGCATTCATTCCCACAAGTATTTTTTGAGCTCCAACTACATCCAAAGCTTTAGTGCTATGTCAGATGAAAAAGTATATAATAATCTTTTATATTATAGAGAACATTGCAGGTTGTAAAACTCTGTTTCACATTACCTAATCTTCACAGAATACTGTCAGTTGGGTATTATTTTCACCATATTTCTGATTGAGCTTAAACAGCTTGTCATACAACCATCCCTTATGGAGAATGACACCAATTTATGTCTTCTGACTCACTGTTAAATCAAACATAAAAATACTAATATATATATTTACATATATATACTTATGTATGTATATATTTATATATGTATGTGTGTATATATAGTTTGCCAGCAAAAAAGTCCAACCATTGCTAACATAATGAGAATGGTTTGTGCAGCATGGACATAACCTGGCAGCCAAGGAAAGTGGACTGGAATGCGCATTCGTGGAAATGATGACTTCACTGTACTAGTCAGTGGGGACAGTAGACACTGTTGAGTGAGCATGTGTACTGTGTGGCCATCGCATTCAAAATGACTGAGTGAGTAGAGCAATGAATCTGCATCAAATTTTGGGTTAAGCTTGAACATTCCTCCATGGAAACAATTCAGATGACTCAGAAGGCCACAGCTATGGGCAACTGGTGTTTGGCAGCTTCATCACAACAACAAGCCCACTCATACATCACTTCTTATATAAAGTTTTTTGGCAAAACATCAATTCCCCAGGTGACTCAGCCCCTCTACAGCCCAGATTTGGCACCCCGTGACTTCTGGCTTTTCCCAAAACTAGTCACCTTTGAAAGGGAAGAGATTTTAGACCATTGATGAGATTCCAGGAAATATGGTGGGCTAACTGATGGCAATTGGAAGAGCTGTGTAAGGTCCTGAGATGTCTACTTTGAGAGGTCTGAGGTGTCACTGTCCTAAGTACAATTTTTCTTATATCTTGTATCTTCTTCAATAAATGTTTCTATTTTTCATAGTACGTGGCTGGGTGCTTTCTGGAAAGACCTTCTCCTATATGTGTGTGTGTGTATTTTAAGTTACAACTGATATCCACAGTGCTAAGTGAGCCTAGAGGACAGAGAGAGTTTCCATTCCGCTGGAGAGGAAAAAGAAGAGGAGACTCATGCTGAAACTCACAGTAGCTTTAGAATTGAATGAATTGAACAAATACTTGAAGGAGTATGAAGTATTCAAAAGCTCTAAATTCTATTCAATAGATGTATTAGTAATAATGATTCTTGGACACATAGTTCCAGTGTGGGGAGCACAGTAGTTAACTCACAGGGATTCAGAGTTGCTGCATTAAAGGGGACAGTCCATATGGCAGTTAGAAGGCTACAGAATCATGATGATGACAACAGTGACAATGGCAGTGACATTGCTACTGCTATATCTGGGTCTCCTCACTCCAGGTTGGTCAGTGTCTTCCAGACACCCACTAAGCTATGTAATCTGATAACTCTTTGATTTTCAAGTGATAAAAAACTATCTTAAGCAAAAAGATAATTTAATTGATCAGACTACATAATTTAAAAATACTATGGTAGAGATGGCTTCCACTGTGGCTTTTTTTAGGGATTAAAACCAAGATCCTATAATGAGGTTTCTCTCTCCATGCCTCTTCCTTTGAGACAATGACATTCCCAACTGGCCCTGTCCTCAGAGACACAGATGTCAGGGGCTTCTCTTCTTGTATCAACTCAATTTCCCAGAAGTTTAAAAACTGTCTCCTTTTGTCCTTGATTCTCACTGGATCATATGGAGCCATCCCTAAATCGATCATTAAAACTAGGAGAAGATGATGCTGTGATAGGCTCTGGCAGGTCACATGGTCTACCCCAGTGGAAATGGAGTCCACCTTGAAGCTAAGTGGCTGAGAGTGGGAAGGCCTGGATTACCCAGGAGAAAAGCAGCATATGTCCCCTCCCCCACAAAAGAAGTTATTGGTGGTTCTGAGACAAAAACATGCCTAATACATTGGCATGTGTCTTGTTATCAACCCATTGTTCTTTTCTGAGATATATTGAAAATTTCCCACTCTTCCCCTCTTTTCCTAATCTGTACAATTTTCCAGAATTATTCTATGTACTGAAGTAGTAATTTTGATATAATTTCACCTCAGATGAAACTATTTGTGCTCTCTTGTTTTTGCCTTTTCTAAACTCAGATGAGGCTTTTTAATTTAACTGCTTCCAGCTAGTTTATATTTTTGATGCACAATGATTCCCAGACATGTCCATCCTCAAACTCCTTGAAAGCAGATGAATATGGACAGAGTGGAACTGCATTTTTATGTGAACATTTGAGTTCCAACTATGCTACTATGCTCTTAATCTCAAGCCTTTTCTTTATTTATAAAATATGCCTATTATTTGTTAAAATATGCCTAGCTCAATAGGGTTGTAAAGATTATGTAATAAATACACAGATGCACACACACACACACATGCATACTTGTAAACAACAAAATGAGAGTTAAATCACTATTGTTACTATTCTATGAGTAAGAGGAAAGAGAAAATACTGTTCTAGTCTCTGCTTGGTTGCTTACTCTGCTATTCAGGGTGAGTCAGGCATATTTGAAAGGATGGTGGAAGGTAAACTTTCACACCATCGCAGCTATGATGCTCTTTGACTCTCTAGTCACATATTTCAAAAGAGCCTTCTTGATAAAACCATGCTTATTTTTATTCTAATAAGTAAATTCCTCTAGCAAAAATAACTACAGAAATAATGGGAAATCAACCTCATGCCCCCTCAGCCAGGACCCCTGACCCTGAAGGCCTGGGGACTGCCTGTAGATAGTAGTGTCCTGTCTAATACACTGCCTGGGGCAGCCAGGGACATGCAGTGGGACGCAGCAGGGTGAATGCCGATCTACCTTCTTTTCCCAGAGATCTAAGTCTGAAACCAAACTAAGCAAACTACACTTTCAAAAGGGTCCTCTAGGGGATGGAATACTCATGGGAACATTTCATTTTGACTTATAAAATGATGAATAAAGCCGCTACACACACACACACACACACACACATCCTTTTACCTTTCCTGCTTCTTTTAAAGAAATGAGTGAAGACCAAATGAAGTTCACTTAAAGTATCTGATCCTACCTTGTCATCCATTACAGGATAATTTGCACATTTATAAATGGTTGCCTAAATTACCTAAAGTTCAGTAGTTTCATCACCTGACTACTCTTCTAATTTTGTTTTGCCACCCACTTTTATAGTAATTTTGTTCTACAGCATGCTTTAAGAGGGCAGTTTTATAACACCAGTGTCGAGGACCTCTTAACAGCGGCAGCATAATCAACTGGAAGAAAGGGGGAGAACAAAGAACTCTAAAAATAAAACAAAAATAGTGATAGACATCATGGATAGAAAGAATTATGAAGGGTGGGAATTTCATGTACATACAGATAACAGCAGCAAATTTAAAAGAGCTAAAAAAGATCTAAATCCATCAAGTTCATCGTCCATCATTAGCTCCTTGAGCAATCTTATTTCTGGCTCCAAGTGTACTGAGTCTGAGGCATGTACTCCTTGTCATATTTCTGCCATAGTAGTGCTCAATAAATACAAAACTATAGTTTCTGTTGCTTTCATCAGAGTATATGATTCATAAGGTAAAATCTGGACAGGGGTGGAGGCACTAGCATATTACACTTTGTCCCATGTAAATACTGCCATCCATGTATAAATAATCAGGTCAGAAGGAAAAGCAAATTTGCTTCAGAAGATAGAAATAAAGCCTGAGGAATATGTGTGAAGAATCATCCTCGTTGCCTTGGTGATCCTTGGTGATAGGGGTGTAATGAGTTGATGGCATATAAATCATTCTAATGACATTTTTAGCACTAGTAGGTGAAATCACCTCTTTTCCCCTTACTTGTCATTATCTTCTTTACACCTGCTCAGTCCATGCCCAACTACTTGGTTTGAATATTATGCCAGGCATCTTGTGAAGGTTTCCTTTCTTAAACTCCAGGCAGGTGGCCATAGAAGAGGTCTAAACAGCAGTCTCTGCCAAGAGCATGCTTATTGCCAGTGAAGACAGGGAGCTTCTCTAAAGCAGGGGACCAAGGACAACCCTCCTTCCCCCCTTTCCTTAGAGACTGCTCTAGGAATCACAAGCCTTATATTGCTTCATCGGAGGGAGTTTGGGGGGAGTAATGAATAAGAAGATAAGAAAAAAACTGTCAAGACTTTATCTGGAAAAGAAAAAAGAAGCTTGAGGGGAACAAAGGTTTTCAAGTATATGACAGTTAAAAATAACGATTGCACTGTCAACTTAAGAATTCAACTTTGGGATTCTGCTTGAACTCTCTGTGGCAAAAGTTAGAAGACAAACTCTCACATGGTATTTTTTTGTTTGTTTTTTTTAACAATGCTGTTCATCCAATGGAAAAAATCGCTATAATACTTGAAAGACATCATAAAAAAGCAGAAATTCTAGTTATTAATAAGCATATGAAAAGGTGTTCAAGCTCATTAGTGATTAGTAAGATGCAAATTAGAAATCACCTTGAGATATCATTACCCACTGCCAGATTGGCAAAGATTAAAATGTCTGACAACGCAAGTGATTGCAGCGTGCGCAGCAATTGGAACTGTCATTCACTGCCAGTGGAAATATAAACAGGGAATGTGATCACGACTCTCCACACCAGCAACAAGTCTCCTAAGTATACAACCTATAAAGGCCCCGCCCACACGTGTCTTAATTCATGTTAGAGGCTCTGGGTTTGCCTCTTGAATACTTGCACAAATCCAGTACGTGCATTTAGTAATGCAAAACACCCAAAGTTGTCTAGTAAGTTGCATGTTTCTCTAAAGAATGGATATAGAGAGGAGCTGGTTCTGGTAAAATGGAATAAAATAGAATTGGTCCAGAAAAACAGAACTCAGTAAAGCTCTTAGCCACATACCTTTAGGACATTAGCAACAACAGAAAATAGTAATGCGTCACATGAACAGACTGCTAAATTCCAGCTGTCTTGAGAAGTTTTGACCCTGAATCCTTATAATAACCCTATTATAAGGGAGGTACTGTCCTTACCACCATTGTAGACTCCAGAAATGTGAGCCTTGGGGAGTTTGAATGACTTGCTTCAATTCACAAGTATAATAAGTATAGTGTGTCTACCTGAACACAGAAGGTCTAGGAGTATGTACTTCTAAACACATAAAAATGTGCATTATTTTTATGGAAGTCTATTCACATCTAAAAAGTTATTGGATGGTACCCTCCCACTCAGCTTATTCTCTCTGTTATTAGCTGGTGGCTAACCAAAAACATCAATATACTATGTTGACAGAAAGGAACAAAGTGAGTGACTTCAAGACAGTGAACCATGACCAAAAAGAAAAAGGAAAAAAGCAACAAAGTTGTTTAGGGGAATTCATTTCTAACTTTTATGGCTTAAACCTATAAACATTTTCCAACTACATTGAATCTAAGATTGCATTGATTTGGCAGGTTGAATTTATTCGGGTATAATTTCTTCTTACACTTAAGGCAGTCCAGGGTTATAACTCACATCCTGAATTCTGGGCTCTTCTACCTTAGATTCTAAAGACCTGTTCCAAAGCTGTGTCTAACAGCTTTATGAAGAAGGTTACAATATTAGGCTTCAGTGGCCTTAAGGAAAACTTTTGTTCCTGGAAAGAAATATTGCTAATATCGATGGTGCCATAGAATCCCCGTGGCTGTTATGAATGAGCTCATATCAAATATTGTTTTGTCACCAATGCCCATGAATGCATTTTTATACACATCCACATTCCCAAATGTCAGGTTCCACATTCATAACTTCCTTCTCTAAACGGTTAGCCAAAATAGTTATGAGTTAAAAAAAAAGGTTTAATATTTCATAGAGGATGGAAAACTGGGAGGTACACTCTATTTCTCTTTCTATCTCTGTGTACTTTGATGAAGTGATTTAAAAGTGATAAACAATATGGCAGGCATTCAAATATTTGTTGAATGAACAAGTGAATGAATGATTGATAAAAAGAATGCAAAAGGTGAGGTAGAGCCAATTGCAGAGGTATAAGAATAAACTTTCTGGTTAGCAAGTTGCTAAGTATCAGGATAACCTATTTAGAAATGAGAAGCAGAAGGGAGGCTAAAAAGAATATAGAAACCTGTCAGAAGAAGCGTGCCAGTAGGGCGACCATCCATTATGGATTACCTGGGATTAAGGGGATTCCTGGCAGGTGAGATTTGCAAAGCTAAAACTGGGATAACACCTGGCAAACTGGAACAAGGTGGTCACCTTGGAGGGAAAGACCTGGGACCCGCAGTCCATAAACCTGGATCTAGAAACTCTGACACAAATCTGATCTGGTACAAACACTTAACTGAGTGACTTGTCATCCATTTAAAAGGTGGGCAATGGGCAAGATAATCTTAAGGACCTTCCCAAATTTAGAAAATTATCTAATTAGAGATATAAAGAGTTTCAGGAGAAGGCCAACAAGTTAAACAGAAAGACCCAGCAGGTGATCCCACCAGAGCCATTGTAAAAGCCGGGGGGAGCAAAACAAAAATATAAACAAAGCCAAAGAAACTTAAGATCTAAGTTTCTGAGTTTAAGACACTCTCACACAATTTGGTGAGTGAAACTGTATGTTAATTAGGCTGTGAGAATACAATTAAAATGCATCTGTTATGTAAAAGCTACTCATTTTTAAATCCTTGGAACACGTTTGCATAGTTTTCCTTCAGAAGACTCAAGGCTGAGAGGGACCTAGTTCAGCGACACACCCTGAGGAAAAAGATGCAGGCTCTCCTCCCCGATCCCCAACTCATTATGCCCCTGGTATAGAGAGGCGTGGGCCACCATGCTTTTTCTCATTTTAAATTTATATTTAAAAATAAATTTAAATATTTATATTCCCCATTATTAATAAATGGTGTGTGAGTGATTAATATTTATTATGTTTATGTTCCTATCTTATTGCTGACAGAATACGATTATTTGGAACTTTCCCAATGTGCAGTGTAAATGTACATACATGTAAACTTTCCCATTACAAGATGATGGTGGAAAGGCGTTCCTGTTGCTTCACATACAGTTTCTGTTAATTTGCCTTTCCTAAACTATAGTGTTTAATAGGTTTTTGGCAGCAGACACTAACCACTTTTAAGAGGCATTTAATGTGAAGCATTTGTTTACCTGAGGATTCATTATTCATGAAAAGTCAAGCAATGCACAGTTCCAATCAGGCAGACCTTAAGTGGATCATTCATCTGCATTATTAAAATGTACTCTGGGGGGGGACAGAGATTATTCTCCACATTCAATTATTCCTAATGGAAGGAGCTCTCCTCACCTGTATCATTTCCAATAATAAAGCTTGGTCTTCCTGTTGACCTGTCTAAATGTACACAACTGTCTTTGTCTGCCGTGCTCCAGTCCCCAAGTGAGAGTTGGAGGTGGCACATAGCTACCGCTGAGCAGGCCCGAACCTCCTCTCCGCCTTAGCCTGTCTTTAAAGCAGCGCCCCATGGGTAATAACATCGCTCAAAGCCCTTGACTGCAGGTCCTTTGACTACAGAAGGTCTAGCAGCTCCGACACAGTAAGTCCCTGGAGTCTGTATCTACATTGCCAGGAGGCAGACTTCTGTCAGGGAACACGCTTGTGGCTGTCATCAGCTCAGACCTCAGAAATCAGGTACAGACAGGCCCGAGCTGCCTGGAAATCCTGATGAGGAGAGCGGGGACGGCAGAGTGGCGAAAAATGAGGCAGGGCAGTCAAAAACTTAAAACTGTTAGTTCTCCCTTTCCCTCTTCTCTGACCCCTTAATCCACAGGTTCCCACAATGTCTATGTGGCCGATATTTATAGCTGGCTGCCCATTTGGGCTTTGGTGTAATGTCACTGCTTATTGCCAGTCGGCCCTGGATATCATTATAACACCCAAAAAGCCCAAATTATTTCTATGGATTTTCCTCCACAGGAAACATATAATCTGATATTCAAAATTTTATTTTTTTCAATAATTCTTTACTATCTTTAATCATAGTATATTCTGTGGAACATATATGTTCCACATGGGTTTTGATCTTGTCATTGGGTTGCCCACTCAACAAAACCAGTAAATGCATGCCACTCGGTCATTTAGACATCCCAATCCTACACAATCTCTGTATGCTGCCACACAGGCTGTAACTGTGAGCTGATTGATGGAGTCATCAGTGCTTCCAATGACAGAAGGCCCCAAACTGACCAACACCTGAGGGCTTCCCAGCCTACAATACCTTTAAGGGGTTGAAGCAGAAACCCTGGTATGGATCTACCTCAATACACATATCTCATTACCCTCTATTACCTCAATACCATTAGCCTGTTTTGTGCCTATGGCCACAAAGATAAGGGAGTGATGGGTACAGGACCGCTGATGGGAAAGAGGCTCACAGAGTCAGGGGCATACTGGCTGGGGAGCAGTCGAAAGCCTATTGAAGGCAAAATGTTGCCATGAAAATCTAGTGTGTAGTTAAAGTTTGTTCTCAGGAAAAGATTGAGCGAGGGGTTCAGAGGCTCTCAATTGATTTTCTTCAGCAGGTCTAAAAATCACATCAGGAAATGAGAAGGAGAACAGGGACACTTTGTCTTCCTTATGAGCAGGTGACCATTAACATTGTGAGTACTGAGCCATGCATGCCCTTTTCTCTGAAAATGATCTGCAATGTATAAGGTGGTTCCTCTAATAATGTATAAGCTGCTCTCTGACACCCCTCAACTCTTACCACTCCAAGCTCCTTCTCTAGCAGATTCTGTCCTAAACATTCTGAATTTTCAACTGACTCTCTACGCACTGGAGTGTGGGGGAGCTGAGTCATGTTCCCGGCGGAGGTTTACATTTTTCAGATATCCTAGTGCCCTTTACAAAAACTCTGTTATTCAAGATAGATAAGCTTTTTTTTTCCTGTACGTGGCAACTAATCATGACAAAAATAAAACCAAAAGTCAACAGAGATGCAGAGAATCTGAGTTACAAGTTACGCTTCTATAGATTTCCTTATCCTATAGATCAAACTATAATCCTTAAAACATGCTAACTCCCCTCAGTATAACATAGCCAACTGAAAAATACTTAATCAGCCTTATTTCCTAATAATTTCATAAAACAATGGCACCAAAACTTAGGTGGCCACCTTGCCAATCTGCACAGTAAAGACAAACAGACAAAAGGTACTCAGCAAGACAATACAATTGTTTAAAATGTAAGATAATGACTATTGTTTAAAGACAAAACAAGCACAGGGTCATATCTAAAAAATTCTTTAGGGAACATCAATTTTATATTACGTATTCAACCAGACTATACGACCTATCTCATTGCTTTAAGTGTTGTGAGAACAAACTACTTCGTGCACTCAGTTTTCTAACCACATTCTCAGCATCATAATATGAGGTCAGAATGATTTCCATAAATGTGAAAATCACGCTAACCAGTTTATTTTAACTTCTGCCACTCCTTAAAAATTGTTTTTGCAGTATCATTACTAGTGAGCCCAGGAACCATTTTATTAAAAGGAATCAATACATTTAAAGTATCCCCCCACTAAAATACTGAAAGAACCTCTCTCTGGAGCTTGTTTAACATTAAAGTTTTATGCAAAACCAACAAACTACAGAAACATTTCACACCAAATTGACACTTTAAGCTACTGTTGGAGGAGGTTATCAATAACATGTGACAGGTGGACAATAACATATATCCATCCAGTTGGCCCAGAGCTGGACAGGGCAGTTGGAGGCTCCTCACCCATCCCCCATCCTTGAAATGTGCTCTCCTTTAGCCTTTCCCCCTCCTAGAAGTGGCTCCAGGGATTTAGCCTTGAGATAGATGTGTGATGTTGAGACCCTCTACACTGGGCAAGTGACTCAACACAGTGAAGGCCTCCTGTATACAGGACCGATAACAGTTTAAGGCCTCTTTATAAAAGTGTAAGATGCTTGCAGGTGGGTACAGAGATCCTACTCATGCTGTGTCCCACCCCCAGGGCAAGCCTTGTCAGTTTATCCAACCGACCAGTCTGGAGTGGTCTGCCTCTGTCTTCTTCCCTCCTCCACACACAGGGGCCAGTTTCAATTTTATCCCTGAAGCTCCCAAGGAGGTCACAAAGCAACAGCTATACCTCTCCTTCGCTTCCAGTAGCTAAATATTTCCATACTAACGAGAGATATACCTGCTTCCATGTAAGCAGACCAACGGCATTTTAAGTGCCATTTAACGCTGGATTTGAAGCCACCCAGGAAGCCACAACAGATAATCCAATAGACAAAATGTGTATAATTATGGCTGCTTCAAAATAACCACCAGACAATTAGAGGTTTGCTAGCTATGCAGAGCTTGTAATTCAAAATATTCAAATAAAAACGCTTAATAAGTGACATTAAATAAGTAATGGCTAATACATACCTCAGGTAAATTTAGTAAAAAGTTCTAGAACTATCTTAACTGATGAAAACATAAATGCGTGTGTATGTGTGTGTGTGGCTTAACACACATGTCTCTCCCTCTCTCTGTATATACTATAATAATGCATGATATATATTTTATATAAAACATTTAGTGTGTATACAAATTGCATTCCATATATGATAGAAGTCACATGCCATCCCTGTGTATTGCAATAGCACTATACGTGATATATGTTGCTTCCATCTTCTTCACAGCATCTCTTTCATGAACGAATCAGCTATCACATAAATAGTTAATGTCAATCTGAGCTCCCTGTTCCCTCCACCAAGTCCCTCCACCCCACTTCTATCTTCTTCTCTTGATTACATTTTTGCTCCTTTTTTTTTTCTAAGTGTATCAGGATTTCAGTCCCTACTAAGAAACATCCATTGCCCCCCACAGTTTGTCAATCAGAAACCTGCATGCATTTGATGACCCAGAGGGGGCTCGATATTGCCAGTGACGTTTAATGCAAACATCTTGGAATATATTTGACACTCCCTTTAGTTTCTACATAGAAATACAGACTATGTTTTTCTAGCACCCTGTGTTTCTTTCTCATCAAATCTCTAAGTTATGCTTCCCCAAATAATTAAAATATGCATTATTCATAACGACAGCTAACATTTATGCCTGGTCCTGTGATAAACCCTTTACCTCACTGTAAGTCTAAGAGGTAGATAATTTGTACTGTGCTCATTTTGCAGGCGAGGGAACGGAGGGTTTGAGAAACTGCATAATTTCTGCAAATTCACAAACCTGGCAAGTCACAGTGTTAGGATTTGAACCCAGCTGTCTCCTACTCTAAATCCTTGCCTCAAATAGCCCCTATGCACCTCAGCACTTCACACACAGTACAGGTTGAAGAATGAGTGCTGGTCGGCCGTGCAGGTGGCAATGAATGTCCAGTAAATCCTGTTCTGATATAGCTTGTTATTACACAGACTTATAGATGATTTAGGGCATGTTCTTCAAAATATAGCAACTCCATCATAAAAACTTGACTTAGCACAGTCAGCGCATATGGTAAATGTAAGTACTGTAGCTCAGCATCAGATACTTATCTACCTAGCTAGCTATCTATTGATAGATAGATATATGTCACTATTTCAAATGTATAAGACAATTCCACGTAAGTATAATGTCTTTCAAAACTAATTAAATTGGCATTTTAAACACTTGAAAAGTTTAAACTTGGGCATTTATCTTTCTAAATTGGAGTTCTGTAGGTAAAGAGCTCACAGTCTACATGTTCACTGCGGAATTCTACACTCCCCCTGTGCTTTCTATGTACGAGAATATCTCAATGGGAAGCGTGTGTAAGTTCATACACACACTGACACACAGTACACGTGAAACACACAACTGTAAATACTCACTTATTGACCAAGTTAGGAGGAAGTGTAAAATGTATCGAAAGTTCAGACTATTGAGTATTGTTGGAAAAATGATATTCACCACTTCCAAAGTACTATGAGTCAGCCATTATTCTAATAACTTCATATGTATATATAATCTCATTTAAACATTGCAACAACTCCATGAGGAGCCAACATTTTTTTCAGCTCTAGTTTTTGTGGTTTGGTCATTGTTGCTTATGTTAATGATGTGTTCCTTTTTATTGCTAAGGAATATTAGACTGTACGATGTACTACAGTTTCTTTTTTAATCCACTCACTTAAGGACACATGGGTGGTTTGTCTTTTGGGGGTAATTATGATTAGAAGAACTATGCATATCCATGTACAGTATTTTGTGTGTGAGCATATGTTTTCATTTCTCCAGGGAAAATACCTAAGAGCCGGATTGCTGGCTCACACGTTAAGTGTATTTTTAACTCTTAATTTTGAAACACAGACTCACAGGAAGTTGCAAAAATATACAGAGAGGTTGTGTGTACCCATCATCCAGTGTGCCTCCCGCCCCTGCTAACAGCTGATGGCATTATCACTACCAAAACAAACCATTACCGGAATCAAGAAATTGACATTTGCACGATATGATTAATTAAACTGCAGACCTTACTCAGATTTCACTAGTTTTTACATGTGCTTTTATGTTTATCTTTGGTGCGTGCATATAATTGTGTTATTTTATCGCCACCAGCGTAATGAAGATGCAGACCTGTTGCATCCTGACAAAGGGACTCACTCCCTCATCTCGATGTTAAACATGAGCAACCCGAGGCACAAGGGAGGTCTAGGCCTACTTTCCTGCCGCGGCTCAGAGACAAGGTGGCGTGGGGGTCTAGGCAGCCCCGGGGTCAGTCTCGTCCCACCGTACTACGCCGCACCTCCCGTTGGGTCCTGTTCACGTGAGGCAGCACAGCCCTTAGGATAACTGCTGAAAAAATGTTGCCTGGCATGGTTTTTTATTAATAGGTAAAATTATATTTATTCACCTAATAAATATTTGAGAGACTATATTAAATTAGTTTTTAAAATACTTATAGGTAGATACTTCTAAGTTTCAAAAAGGGTGATTAAAGCTCTCTCTGCTCTTCCGAGTAATATTAGGTGGAACCTTATAAAATGACAATTTTAAGTTAAAACACAGTAGAGTGACACCATTTTCTAGGGTCCGATCTAATTATAATAACAGTCACTACTTAGGTCTTACTATTCTGGCTGTTTTACAAAAATTAATGAGACTCTTAAGCTGATATTATTATAAGAGACAACTCCTGGATTCAAATGCCTGAAAAGCCCATGCCCTTTCCTGTTAAGCTGTTACGGAGAGACAGGCATTCCAGCAGTTTTACTGTCTGTTGGTTTATAACTTCATCTCTTTTTATGGTAGACGGTGTAATTGACAAATATATCCAAGCCAGACTGTATTCCGCTTTACGCGGCCCTGCATGGGGAAGTCATAGCTGCTAATTCTCTCTTTGCTGCTACTCCCTGTGACTCTGGACCTCGTTTTGGCCTTCCTCAGCCTCACCAAGGCTGTTTTCCAGACAGGCTTCACATGGAGCTGCTGGAGCTGCAGTGGCATTTCTCACCACACTCAAGTGGAAAAGAAACAGTTTTACAACAGGACATTTTTTAAAAATTTGTTTTGAGAACAGATACACGCAATTCTGAGAAATGTATAAAAGTACATAGAAGGTGGCCAGGTGCAGTTCAGAAGCAAAGTCTTATCCTGCAGTCCCTCCCTCTAGCTGGATAACTTGCTCAACTAAGTCCAGCTTGATCAGGTAAGAACTCCTTCTCGCCCTTTGTGAAACTGGCATTTATCTTTAAATTCCAATGTTCTTCCTTTCTGCAAGCAGTGTGAGAATTTGGCCACTGACCTTCTATAGAAGTCAGCATCCTCTAGCGAGACATCCTAATATACAGTCCCCTAAGCTACCTGTGATCTAGGACAGGGAGATGCTCATATCTAGATTACATAGAGCATGTCCACCTGGGCCTGAGGATAGACTTAATGGTTTCTATGAAGTCCCTCAAATTTTACATATTTGTATGCACCTGAATTTCCTTGAGTTTATGCATTTAGCTGTTACGAAATCCTGAAAAGAATCCCTCACTTCAAAAATATCACAATAAAAATACCCCATACCCTAAAATCCTAGGGACCAATGAAAGAAGAAACCATCTTAACTTGGGAGAGATTTGTCCTCTTGTAATTGAAGTTACTCACTTTTAGAATTTCTGTTTGAAAACAGCGCACATATAATGGTTCAAAATGTGTTTCAAAAGCTGGGGGACAAAACAGTAAGATTAGGTATAAGTTACTTCTCACAGCTGCAGTTACAAACACGAAGAAAAAGAAGATGACTATTAATACGTACTTCAGGATGTCGAATCTCAACCAGAAGGCCACACATTTAAAGACATGTAAGAGCAAGGGATTCTCAGCTCGATAATTTGTTTAAAACTCACTTCCTCTCCATGGAAAGCGCTTAGAACAGCGAGTGTAAAGCAAACAGAATCATGGAAACACATATAAATAAAGTGCCTATTCTTTAATAAACTTCGGCATTTCTTGTGATTTTTTTTCCCCTAGTATATTTGGAACCTGGGATTATTTGAGTAGAACAAAGAGTCCAAGGAGAAAACCTTTAAAATGGATATAGAATCTGTGCTGCTACTAAAGAGTTTTAACTCCGAGCAGGTCACAGGAAACTGAAAAAAGTTTAACAATTTGAAATGCATGAAGACTGGCATGAAACACAATGATCAGTACGACGACTCTGCATATTTTTAACTCTTAGGAATATGTTGCATCTGATCATTGATCTGCTCTCCTATCTGAGTTCCCAAAGCTTTGCTGATGCAAGTGTAATGACCAAGACCAGGGGGTGCTCTCTGGGATTTTGGCACAGAACCCCACTGAGTGGCACTTCAGTCTCTGGCCAAATGATAGAGAGCAGATTCCAATTAGATATGCCAAATGAAACCTACAAAAGAAACGTCAAGAAGCAGGAAACGTTACTGAAACTTTTAGCGAAGACTATTTTAAACATAGGATGAAGTACTGGCATTGACAAAACCTAACTCAGTAATTTGTGAACATAGGCTGTTCATCCCCCATTTGATGACAAGTGGCCCTTTTTCATATCCACATACAAAGAAGTGGATATAAAAAAGGCATATTTACCAGGGTAGCACTAACATTAAACTCAGCATTCCTCAGGATTCCAAAACTTTATTCCAAAGATTAGTTTTCCTATCCTTACATACATATGCCCGCTTAAGAAGGAACAGCTTAAGCACACTATTGGTGAGATATGACCCCACAGGGAGTATACTAATATTTAAAACTACCCCTCCTTCCAAGTTGAATAAAACGCTTAAGCAAGAACTTGGAAAACTGTCTCCAGTGTCAACTAATTTTTAAAGACGGCGCATATTCTGCTCATGGATTCTGACAACACAGAGTGGAAGATTTGGCTTCTCAACCTCCATTCATGTAAGGAGGGACAACTGAATGAGCTGGCAGTGCTGGTGTCTGTAATTAAAGTGAAATTGGTATTTACTGTAAAGGAGAAGTTGGCGCTAAAAACCTGTATTTACATGCATGTAGTTTTGATTATCCAAAGAGACTCAGTTTTAGATAACTATACTTGACTTAATTTGTGCTGTGCCCTTTTTTGCTTTTCCCATCATGCCCAGATGGTTTTTAATTACAGAGGGTGTGATGAAGATTGATACTTCTTCAATGGAGGATGATGAGTTTCTTTTTTCACAAATTGATGTTGGAACTGGTGGTCAACAGATGTCAGAATTCTGTCCTCAAGTTTAATGTGAATCCCGTGGATTCATAAGGCAGATGTTTACTTCAGAACTCCATTTTCCTGTCTTTGTTTCGAGAAAACAATCGCAACTCTCTTTTTCTTGTTTTTTAATATCTTTGGAAAGATATAAATCTTGTACTGAATTTTGCATACACTTGACAATATCTCTCTCTTCTCTTTCCTCCTAATCATATCAATGTATAAGTCACACCACATGACCCTCTGTGTTTGGAGATGCAAAATTAAATACTGTTCACTGAAAGGCTAAAAAGATGACAACTTTAATGAAATCATGGCCTGTCCACTCTTCATGCCTTTAAAATTTAACACAGTCATTTTTATTTTCTGTTTTCAATTCATTTAAATAAAAGGCTGCGTGGCTAAATAACCAAGGGTGGTTTCAATGTACGTAATATAATTCCTTTATATATGAAGTAAGGAACCTGGGGCCCAGGAAATGACTTCCCTTCTGTTAGTTGTCAGGGAAGCTGGCTTAGACGCTGATACAATGCACATTTATCTCCACTTAAAATTCATGTCTGTGGTTTTGACAACAGAACATTTCAGGCAAACATGCACAATTATTCATTTAAAAAATTTCCATTTAATAACACTTTCCAAAACCTTTCCCCTCCTTTAGGTCCAGGGTGAAATCCTCACGGGCCCACGAGTCTCATTTTGCCACACTCCCTGTCCTTCCTGGGAAGTCTTACTTGATTTGATGGCTGTCTTCCTGCATGGTGCTTTAACGGGGTGGGGGCTAGCGACAACCGTCAGTAAAGTATTCTTGATTCACAATGACAAAATAATACAAACAGAATGTATCCATAGCCAGCTGAGGGAAATCAGTGATGAAAACACGTATCCCCTATTTAGACATAGCTTCTTCAATAAGACGGAGAAAAATGAGTTGGGTAGCTTAAGGGAAATTAAACAGATAACTGCTAATGTTCGTACAGCAATTCTCAATCTACAAAGAACTAGTCACACACGGTTTTTTTTTCAATGTAAAACCCACCACTGAGTGCACATCACTATAAAATTTCATCACAGCTCTAAGGATGAGGTTCTTTTTTTGAATGAAACTCCCAGGGTTGACTGTTACAGTGTTGGAATGCTCACAATGAATATTGGCTCAAAAAGGGAAGTTCTATTTACTCAGTGTTTCCACATGGGCTTTTTCAGGCACATTCATAATATATAAAGTATATATAAAGTACAAATAAGAAACAGGCAGAGATCAATTCCAATACTGCCATGTGTGTATCTGTATATATATTTATATTCATAAGGACTCTAATTATAGATTCATTTCTTTAAAAATTATGAACAGATATTTTATTCTAAATATTATTAGACATTCATGCCACCAAAATAGCTCTAACTAAATTTTAAAGTGTAAGTTTATAAATAGTTGTTTTTATGGACAATTAAGGAAATCAGAAATTTTGAATAAAGATGGTTCAGTATACCCTTTTTCTTTATATTATAGATTTGCATAACATCAAATATCTGACTATGAAGTATGATGTTCAACCTTCCATATATTTCCAAATATCTAGGTGTTTAGTATCATGAAGAAATGAAGTTATATAAAAAATGTATTACAAATATCCATTAAATAAAATAAAATGCCTGAATCAGTCTTTCTGTTAAGCCATATGAATTTTTAAAAATACTGTTACTAGCCCACACCTGAGTGGCTCTGTTGGTTGGGTGTCGCTCCACAAAGCAAAAGGTCGCCAGTTGGATTCCCGGTCGGGGCACATGTCTGGATTTTGGGCCTGGTGCCCGGGTCCTGGCACATAAGAGAAGCAACTGACAGATGTTTCTCGTTCCATCGATGTTTCTCTCCTACTCTTTCTCCCTCCCTTCCCCTCTTTCTAAAAATAAATAAAAGCTTTTTAAAAATACTAGTGTTTAAGAAAATAAGCAAGTATTTCAAGTCACACGCAGCTAATGCCCTATAGCACATACTATGCTGTGTCCAAATAAAGCCATGCTGAAACATCTCCAGGGCAGAAAATGATGAATTTCAGAGAGACTTGATACACGTAAGTTTATTTTAAAAAGATGATAACGTCAAGCATAGGTGTGGAGGCTTATAATTGGGGCTATACCCACTCAAGGAGGATCAAGGTCAAGGAGTACGTAGGAGGTGTATATCTTTTTCTTTCATCTTCTCTCTTCTGTTGTACAGAAGAAAGATGCCGTTTGAGACAGTTTGTGAGAGCCTCACTAGTTCATAAACGGGCTCACCGGTTTATTAGAAGGGTGGTAGCAGCAGCTACCAAAATACCTGCACAGGGGGTTTAACCAAGGGTCAGCAAACTATGGCCCGGGGGCAAATCATACAGTGGTGAGCTTAGAATTATTATTTTAGCCATAGTAATAGTTTAAAAACTCTAAAGAATATTTCATGACACATGGAATTATATGAAATTGAACTTTCAGTGTATAAATAAAATTGTATTGTTGTACAATCATGCCCATTCATTCATTCCATGTCTGCTTTCCTGCTACAGAGGCGGAGGTAAGTACAGAGTACATACTGTTTACTCTCTCGTTCTTTATGAAAAATTTTGCTAATCTCTGGTTTAATCCAATAAGCTACTACTGAAACTTTTTATTATTTAAATGACCCTTCTATAAAGAAACAGGGAGAAAAACCATAAAACTCCCACAAAAAAACAAAAGCAGTAAACTCTTCGACATTGCTTTTAGCAGTATCTCAGCGGTTGTCTCCTCCAGCAAGAGAAACAAAAGAAGATATAAGCAAATAGGACAACATCAGATTAAAAAGTTTTTGCACAGAGAAGCAAACCGTGGACTAAATGAAAAAGAGAGCCTACTCGAAGGCAGAAGACATTTGCAAATGATACATCTGATAAAGGGTTAATGTCAAAAGAGTACAAAGAACTCATACAATTTAACACTAACAAAAAAAGCCAATTAAAAAATGAGCAGAGGACCTGAACAAACATTTCTCCCAAAAGGACACACAGATGGCCAATAGACATATGAAAATATGCTCAATGTCAGTAATCACCAGGGAAATGCAAGTTAAAATCACAATGAGATATCACCTTACACTTGTCAGAATGGTTATCATCAATAAATCAACAAGTAACCAGTGCTGGTGAGGATGTAGAAAATAAGGACCCCTGGTACACTGTTGGTGGAATTATAGATCAGTATAGCCACATGGACAACAGTATGGAGTTTCCTAAAAAAAAAAAAAAATTAAAACTAGAGCTGTATAGAGCTGTATATGATCCAGCAATTCCACTTCTGGGTATTTGTCCAAAGTAAATTTGAAAATATATTTGCACCCTTATGTTCATTGCAGCATTACTAGTATTTGCCAAGATAGGGAACAACCTAGATGTCTATCAATGAGTGAGTGGATAAAGAAGATGTGAGATATGTGTGTATGTGTGTGTGTACATGGATGAACTTAGAAGGTATTATGTGAAGTGAAGTCAGTCAGATGAAGACAAGTACCACGTGATCTCACTTACATTTGAAATCTTTAAAAAACAAAATCAGTGAACAAACAAAACGGAAACAGACCCCGAGATATAGAGAACAAGTGGATTATTGCCAAAGGGGAGGAGGTGGAGGAAATGGAACTTTAAAACATAGAGGGAGGGGGAAGTATCCATGCAATGAAAAACTACAAGCTTGAAATGTAAAAATACCTCGATATTTCTTCATTATCTGCCCAAGATATTATTTATAGCTTGTTTTTCTGTAAAATATTAACTCCTAAGAAATAATTATGGGAAAAGTTAAAAGCTAACTCCTCCTACACCCATCTGATTGTCTTCATAAATAATAAGCTTATCCTCACTCTCTCTCCAATGCCCCCTCCCCCAGCAATATTGGAAGGTACTTCAGATTGGTGTGCAAAGCTTTAGCAGTCTTCTCAATGTACCTGGATGGAAAAGTCAACCAAATTTGAGGTTCTCTTTTTTTTCTAAGATGTTATTTGTGACCTAAATAAGTAGTGAGCTGGAGAATCAGGCTGAAAAATGTATTTCTATTATACTTTTATTTGCTGTGTATGATTTACATTATTCATTAATGCAGCATCCTGGTTTTGATTTTTTTAAATTCTCACCTGAGAATATGTTTATTGATTTTAGAGAGAGAGGGAAAAAAAGAAAGGGGGAGGGAAGGAAGGGGAGGGAGAAAGAGAGAAATATTGATTGGTTGCCTTCTGTACATGCCCTGACCTGGGGTCAAACCCACAACCTTGGTATGTGCCCTGACAGGGAGTAGAACCTGCAAATTTTGGTGTAGGGATGACACTCCGACCAACTGCACCACCTGGCTAGGGCTTGGTTTTCACTTTTGATCACTTAATTAGATTTTGATTCTTCTGTTTATTTTGTCAGAAGTAAGTGCTAGGTTGTATAGCTATCTAAATCTAAATGTATGAAAAATGAGACAGAAAGTATATTTTCAATAGGAATCCTTCTCCAATAAATTGATGGAGATAGAATGATATATATTTTTAAAAATCTCTATTAATAATGAAATACATAACATATAAGTTAAAGAAAAAATAGAAGCTTGTTTGGGGCAGTTGAAAGGCTGGCAGTCAGGAAGTGAGAACGTTATTCCTGTTTTTGAATTTATTCATAACCTCACCATGAACAAAGTGAATCCCTCTCATGCTCAGTTTCCTCATCTATCAAGTGGGAGATTGGATTAGCTGAGGTTCCTTCCCACCCTAAGATTGTGTATTTTAAACTTTTGTGTGTACCAATTTATTTTCAAGAATATAATGAGCCTGCTCATCACTGGAACATTTCTTTTCCATCACAGAAGTTGCCCAGAAATTACAGACAAACTCATCAATTTTCATTTAAAATTTTGATAGACCTAAGTAAAACAAAAGACAGAGGACCTGGCTTCTCCTTACTTCCAGTGACTGAACCTGTCTTCGGGTAACTGAAGGCACTCTGCCAAATGTGTGTGAAGAGCCCCGTTTTATGGACCTCCCCGAAATCCTAGGAGTTTTATAGTAGATCACTGAATGATATGGGCAAAACAGGAAAATAGCATTCTGCAAATATGAAATCTGGAGGGGAAAGTGGTCATCTCACTAGCACTTATGGAAACACTAATCAATCTCTCTATCACCATAACTAAGAAAAATGTATGTGTGTGTGTGTGTGTGTCTATATGCATGTATGTGTATATGTATATGTATGACAGTTTCTTGGAACAGACATATTCTAGGAAAAGCACTTGAAAGCAATCAGGCAATATGTATAGAGGAAGTCTCAAATTGTTCAACACCCTTTGACCAAA
>VMDR010007213.1:0-41655 GCA_007922815.1 Macrotus californicus | reverse complement strand
TAACAGGTTTTTTTTAATCCTTGCCCAAGAACATTTTTTTTCTTTACATTGCTTTTAGAGAGGGAGTGAGAGGGGATGAGAGAGAGAAAAACATCATGTGAGAGAGAAACATTGACTGGTTGCCTTCTCTCATACGTGCCCCAACAGGGGATTGAACCCGCAGCCCAGGTGTGTGTCCTGACCAGGAATCAACCTGTGACCTTATGGTCTATGTGATGACACTCCAAACAATGGAGCCACACCAGCCAGGGCCTAACAGGAAGCAGTTACAAAATGAAATTTAAAACAGACTTTGCACAGAATGATATCAGAAAATGTGAAGTACCTAGGAATAAATCCAACAAAACATGTGTGAGACGTTAATGGAGAAAATTACAAAATTTTATCGAAAGGCATTAAAGAAGGCCTAAATAAATGGAGAAATATACTACTTCATGGATTAGAAGACTCAACATTGTAAAGATGTCATACCTCTCCAAAATGACTTATAGACTCAGTAAAATCCCAATTAAAATCCCAATAGGTTTTTTTGGGAACTTGACAAGCCAGCTCTAAAATGTACATGACAGTGCTAAGGGCCAAGAGTAGCTACTCTTGAAGAAAAATAAGGTAGGGAGACTTGCTCTACCAGGAAAAATACTTATTATAAAGCCAAAGTAATTAACACTGTGTGGTGTTGGTCCAAGGACTGACAAACAGACTGATGCAGCAGAGTAGAGCCCATAAAGACACTCACATCACACCTTTATGAACATTCGGTAGACAACAGAGGTGATGTCCCAGCTCAGCAGGGGAAAAACACTTTTCAATCAGTAGTGCTGGAATAAAGGAGTGTCCGTGGGGATAAAATGGAATTAGAACCTTTCTTCACACATAAATCCATTCAGGAAGATTTAAAAACTATACATGAAGGGCAAAACTCTTAGGATTCAGAAGGTAATATAGAAGAATATCTTCATGACCTTGGGGGTAGAAAAGGAATTCAGACCTGAAGAGACCCTTTATAAGAAAGGAAATTCAAATGGCCAATAAATCTATGAAAAGATGTATAATCTCATTAGTGAAATGCAAATTAAACCATAAGGAGATATTGTTACATGGCCATCAAATTGGCAAAAATAACATCTGACTGTAACAGGGAATAAGAACTTTATACTAGTCTGACTTACCATGAAACAGAATTAGAGTAAAATGTACTAACACACTGATAAAAAGAACTCACATACTGACAGATAGATTCCTTGTAAGCATATTGCAAGCACCAGCAGTTCCAGTTCCAGCCTGTACAAGAAACGGCCTTGACCATGATTTCAGGTGACGTCGATCACCAAGCTGCAGGAATTTGGCTGGCACTGATCAGCTCCAGGACTCTGATGTTAAAGATCCATGTTGGGACCAGCAAGGACACTGCCGGCACATCCACAGCCTCTTCCCTAATCTCTTTGTTCTCCTCGTTCTCTCCCTCCTTGTAAAAACCCCTGCCTGCACTGAGATGGGGAAATGGGCTTTCAGACGAGAGTCCCTATCCTCTAGATTGCTGGCACCTGAATAAAACCTCTTTCCTTTTTCACCAGCACCTGTCCCAGGAGTTTAGCTTCCATTGCAGTAGGCAGCCAAGCCTTGGTTCCAGTTATGTGACCAGCACCAAGGACCTCGATCGCAGATATTCCCATTTATTTGTAGTGGGCATTTAAATTGGTATTCCATTCTGGAAAATAGCATCAACTAGTAGAGGAGAGTTTGTACATACACTATGCTCAGCAATTGCATGCCCAGGGACAAACTTAAACAACATTTGGCACATGCACATGAATGTTCTTAGTGTCCTGTTTGAAACAGCCCCCAACTAGAAACAACCTAAATGACTAGCATCAGTAGGATAAATAAATTAGTGTATACAGCAACAAAAACAAACCCGTTAGCACTATAGACATCTACTTATGGGATTCCCCAAATGATGCAGACTGGAAGAAGACCTACACTTTTATTCCATTTACATAAAGTTGAAGACAGGCAAAAGCAAACAATATTATTTAGTGAAGCACAAGTGAATAGTATACCGTAAAGTAAAACAATGAAATGGTTACTTTAGACATCAGGAGAGTGGTTGCTTCTGGAGGGGGAGGGGGTGGGCTCAGGTGGGTGCAGGGGCGCTTCTGAGATCCCGCAGTGATCTGTTTCTTAACTTGGGGGAGGTTACCTAGTGTTCATTTTACATTAATCTTTACATGATATGCAAATGCCTTATGCACACTTCTACCTGCATGGCATATCTCATGATTTAAACAACACATACATGACAGGATGTAGAGTCACTTTGGAAATAAGCACAGATTTTGACATGACCTATGAGGTCTTCCCAAGTTTCCTGTGTGGCAGGCCACGGCACTGCTTTTTTATCCAGTGGGGTTAGGTCAAACCACTCAAAGGCGCTGAAGGATACAAGGGTATCCCAACAAAAAGGGGACGAGGATGGCGGGGAACACCATTGAAACCGGTGCTCACATTTCACTCCAAGCTCCTCTTTCCCACCATGGAAGAAGTCACCTATGCTTCATACATCCAGGCCTACTTGAGATCAGAGCCCCAGATGCTCCAGGCATGATTCAGACTCCAGTAGGCAGTGACCATTCCTTTCACACACTGTGGCTTCTGTGTATCTTCAAGAAAGAAAGTTTCACGCTGTCGACCACAGCAGTTGAGAGCCTGCTCCCATCACCTCAGCCTGGGGCGTGGAGGGCAGGGCTATGCCAGAGCGCAGAGAGGCCTCACCTGGCCTCCTTCTGGCTCTCTGCCTCAGGGCAGCTGTGAGTCCCCAGGTCAGAATCCAAGGCCAAGCCAAATTGAGCAACTCCTGGAGTCAGAGGAACCAGCACCTGGGGATGCTTTCATGTGCTTGGTAATTAATAATAAATAAACAAAATTGCAAGCAAAATGATAACTCATCAAATCTGATCCCATGGGGCCTGCTTCAGATTTTAATGAGTACATATGGTGAGTCCTGGGGTCATTAATCTGAGCCTTAATTGCAGGGAGGCAGGGAGCCCTTTCTTGGAGTCCACAACCTCTTGGCTTTCCTCCTTTGTTAAGAGTCGTGCCTACCCGTGGAAGAGAAAGGACATCACACTATGAGAGGTGTGCATGGACAAGCACCGGTGCTTCGTATAACAGTGCATACGCTCACAGAGTGCTGGGTTGAAAACCACAACCACACAGGTACTGCTTCAGCCAGAAACTCTAGTTATCTAGTTGTCTGGTTATCTACACTCACATATCTCCAAATTTTAAAACAGCCACCAAATCCATTGCCCAGGTTGCAGAAAGTTTGGAGAAGGATGCCAAAGAGGGGAAGGAAAGGCAGGTCATGTGGTGGTGAAGTGTTTGGCTAAGGGAAGAAGGGAGATGAGGGGAAAGAGATATTGGGGGTGTATCTGCCTAAGGGCTGCTTGGAATCAAAGCAGCCTGGGCTAATTCCATACTCCAGCCAAGAGGTGTCCAACCGCAGCCCACCCCCATCGCAGGTCTGTGAGCTTCAGGGAGACAGCATTGGGGCCTTTGGCAGAGCAGGGGCCCGCAGCCCTGCTGTGGCAGCTGGCCAGCTTGCTGGAGATCAGCGTGTGCCCAGCAGATGTAATGGCAAAACTCAGTGAGGCTGAAAATCAGCGTGGAGCTTCCACACGCCCACCTGGCAGAAGCCGAGAACCGGAGTGGCTTTGTGCTATTTGCATTATTTTGCTTTGCTTCCTTTCCTCCTTGGTGGGATGTTCCTTTGTCACAGCCTTGCTTACAATACTTATTAAGATATGATTTAGGGCTGCCTTTGCTGGTCCACTGATTTTTTGCTTGCTTCCTACTAATTTTGTAGTGGTATATTATACACACATACGTAGGACACTTGTCGTTCACAGTGCTATACAAACATAAGGATAATGCATTTCCCTCCTTTCTTCATCTGTTTATTACACAGGTAAAAAGCAAGTAGTTTTATGTTCTGAGTAAACGCCGTTTGAACTAAGGGTGGACCTTGTAATTCTGTTCCCCTCTTATTGTTTCGTTGAGTTGTTGGAAAAGCATGAGGTCAGGCAGTGAAAAGAGACCGCGTGTGAAGCTGGGAAAACAGCAGTGAAGGCTGAATATGGGCTTTAAACACTTGAGGATAGATGTAATAGCGTCATGGAAATCAGATTCTGTAAAGGAAACCAAGCCTCAGAAGTAAAAAGCTATAATTGTCAGCCTTTCAATCTTTTGTCAGAAGCTTTTGAAATTAGTCTGCTTAGTGGAAGTGAAGCCATTCATTCAATTCTATTTTCTCTCCTTCTATTTTCCACCCTCATTCTCCCCCATCTAAGTCATTTAGTGTAGATTCTTTTCTTTATGTGTATTTTTGTAAGATGCATACTGTGGTTTTGTATGTATACATTTTTATTTACATCATTTTCACTTTGCCGCATGGATGTGTGGTCCATTATTTCTTGCTACTGCACAGTTCTGCACGACCTGTATGTACCCCCTGATTCACCCATCTACTCCCCCAATGACACACCCAGATTGCCTCTGACGCTCCGACGCAGTGTGTCTGTAGCTATCCATGTCTGCCCTGTATAGACCTACATGAGAATTTCTACAAGTATGTTCCCAGGAGTAGCATTGCTCAGTGGTAAGATATCTACATGTTTAATTTTGGTGAGAACCACCGGATTACCCCCAGCAACGCTACGCCAGCTGCATCCCACAACCAGCACATGGGAGTTCCTATCTCGCCACACACAGGCAGACCTCCGACCCTTTCCAGAATTTTTGCAATTTTTTTGCTGGTCTAATAAAAATAAGTGAAGTTGTACGGTTTTTAAATCTTTCCTTTTTTCTGATCAGTTTGAGCACATCTAAATGTGCGTAAGAGTGAGGTAAGCCCCAGCGTCAGTGGCTTAACAAAATAAATCTTATTTTGGGTTCAGGTCATGGTCCAGCGTGGTGGAGGCCAGGGCAGGGCTCCTGCTCCAGTGGTCGGACTTCTGCGTGTGGCTCTGTCATCTCCTGGGGCCCAAGGCCTCCACTGATTCTCTGCATCCAGCCAGCACAGCAGGGAGGAGAGGTCCCTCAGAAAGTGACATGTGAGATTTGTGGGACCAGCTAAGTGGTGCCACACATTGATCCATTCACACTCCTTGGGCCAGAACTCAGTCACAGGGCCTGAGGCATGAGGACTGAGAAGTGCAGGGTAGCTGTGTGCCGAAGAGAAGACGCGAACATTGGTGAAGAGCTAGCCAATTCTTGCCATGGAATACTGGCTAACTTTGGAGTTTCCCCTTCTATAAATTTCCTGATCACATCCTTGTTCTTTTTTCTCTTTGTATGTCCTGCTGTTGTGATTGTTGATGTCTATATTCTAGAAGGTTATGTTTCTTGTTGGTTTTATCCATTGCAAATATTTCTTCCAGTCAGACTGACTGATCTCTGTGCTATGGGTCTTTCATTGATCAGGAGTCTAACTTTCATGTAACCTAGTTAATCAATTTTTAACCTTATGGTTTTTGTTTTTGAAATTGTGTTTGTTATTTGTTTACAATCTTAACTTCTGGATTCCTCTTGAGTGTACTTATCACTATGCCCTTTGCCGATTTCCACATTAGTCTCCAATTTAAAGGGGAGCCGCTTGTTAAGGCACAGGGAAGAGGAAGGGCCCCAGAAGGAAAGGACCAACCAGAAACTAACTGCCCAGCCTCCAAGTCTCACTTCCAGCACCCAACTTGCCCTGATCCTGTGGACCCCAGCCGGGGAAAACTCAGTTCCCCAAATCTCCCTCAGAAATGCACAAAGCTGTTCAGGGAGCTCTTTGGATTGTCTCAAGTGGTGGGCGAGAGCCAGAACACTGGAGCATGTACCTATTAAATGTTGCAACATTAATGGATGTTCAGTTAGAGCTTTGTCAAACACACTGGAACTTCTTTTGATCTCCCTCCCATGTTGTTTCTTAACTTTGATCTCTTACTCACACTGCTCCCTTGCCTGAAAAGTCCTCTCCACCTTTGTTTGGTTAAGCCCTTTTATCCTCAAGACTCGGCGTTGGTGCTGTTCCTGGGAAGCCCTCTCTGACCTCCCTCTACCTCAACCCCAAGCCTAGGTTAACACATCTCTCTCGTGCTCCCCACTGCCCTGCACGTCTCTCCCTCTCTGAACTTAACACACTATGTTGCATTGGCCATTTGCCCACCTGATTGTGAACTTGGAAGAGCCTGAATCCAGTTCCCCTTTGTACTCTATGCATTGGCCTTAACAGCTGTCAAGCGGGTCTGATGGGCTTACTCTGCCCTCCATTGCACTTGGCTTTCTTGCCTCAGCATCCTGGGCTTTCTTTGGGGGAGGTTTTCACTACAGCAGACAGTGCCCAGAGGAATTCCCCTCCAGCGACCAGCCAGGGTACCTCTCACTCAGTCTGTCATCCAGGCTACTTATGGGCTAGTCTCTAGCCTGGCCCTGGAGCAGGCAGATGTGGGTTAGCCTTCCTTGGGCCTTAGCTTCCCTTGTGACAAAGGAGGGACACTGTATATAACGTATGGTTGAGTGAAGGTCAGTGAAAGTCAGGGTGCTCTGTGCTGGTGGGTCCCCTCCTCTCCTGAACGTCCCACTCGGGCTTCAGGTTGAGCAGGAGAGCAGGCGTCAGGGAAATGAATCAGTGGTGGATGAGACTGAAGGGAGAGTCTTCCCACCCTCTTGGCCCTGCAGCCTGCCAAGTTCAAGGCTCTGCTGCCCCCTTGTGTCCAGAGAATGAAGGGCAAGGGAAACGTAATGGAGAGGTCTAGGACTGGCTGAGGGAGCGGTGCAGCTGACTTCACACCCCTTCTGAAGGGCACTGCCCGCACTCAGAAACACTTTTACCAAAATGACCTGCCTTATCCTCTAAGTGGGGAGTGTGCCACCCATCCCACTCACTGCCTGTTATTTCCCTGGAGCTCTGAGTGCCTGGGAGCCTCCTTTGGAAAGCAGAACTGGGGGCTCGACTATTTCTGAGGGCTTCTCCTCTAGAGGCCTACAGGCAGAATACAAACAGGCAGGGAGCAGCTCCTCTCTGCCTGTCAATTCTGCTTCCAGAGGCAATCTCCACTCCGAGTTTGGAGAGCTCTGTTACAGAGAGAGGCAGGCTGCTGAGCTTGGCTCCTGCTCCCCCAGATGTGCCTGCTCTCACACCACTGTTGCCATGCAGAGTCCCGGTCTAGGTCTGTTCATATGTGTGGAGCCCGCCTCCTATGTCCTCTGCCCAGTTGCTCTCCACAGTATCAACCTGCTTATTTCCTTCAGAAGGCTTCTCACACTGCGACAGTGCCCCTGTCTCGTCTCCTCGTGTCAGCCTTCCCTTCTCCTTCCAGGAGGACGAAGGCAGGGCTTTGATGGACTCCTTGACTGCATCCCCAGATCACAGAGCAGGGCCTGGCACACAGTGGCCACTTAGTACATGTTTTCTGATAAAGTTCCCCCCAAGTGCCTGATGTCCTCCAGGGTTCCTGCCTTGGCCTTGCTGGTCTTCCACCTGCAGTGCATTCAACAGCCCAGCCCACCCACCCCCACCTCACTGTCTGCCTGGCAACCTGGCACTTTAAACATGATCTCTTGTGACCCCTCTCTATCTCCTCCCATTAGGCAATCCCTTCTGTGTGCCCTCACCTCCTGGAATGCTGCTGTCACAACTGTTTATGAGCCCAGCAAGGGCATGAATTGAGTCATATTTTTTATCGCATTCTCAGTGCCTGGCAGATGCTAAATAAATATTTATTGATGAACTCTGATTATCCCTGGAGAGGCTCTCAGGGTGCCCAAGGCCCTGAGCTGCCTTCCTGACCTTGTCTCCCTCCACTCTGTCCCAGGGAGCCACCCTGTAGGCAAAGGAAACAGCACTTCATTCACCCAGCATTTGCCTAAGGCCGCGTTTATAGCAGCCTCATACCCTTCAGTGGAAATGCCTTTCCAATCATCACCCTCCTTTTTAACACATCTTGCCTGCCACTTCCTCCATGAAACCTTCCTCAGTTCCTGAGCAGGAAGTAATCCTTCCCTCTCCTGTGACCCCATCATTCTGCCTTGTAGTGGAGTCCCGTGCCTACTCCATGGGTGTTTAACAAAGTGTGTTGCTTATTATTTCAGCGAGTTGTAAATCCTTTCTAGTCACTAGCACGTCTTGCCCATGTTGAGATCTCTCTATATTCCAGGTAGTCAAACTCAATGCCCACGTGTAGTCGGCCCACGAAGTGTATGTGGTAACTGAATTCATGGAAAGGAGCCAATAGCTCCCTGATGTGAATGCCTGTGTAACTAACATCCCAACCCCAGAAAAGCCTATCCCAGGCTGCACACCCGTGATTCACGCGGTGAGTGGAGCTCTGGGCTACCTGGTCCTGCGGAGAGCACCTGTCCTGGACACCCTTCCCACTGGCCCACCCATCTTGTTCTTTGCCTTATACTTTCCCAGCCCTTCCAGATTTTTGCCTGCACATGCCAGTGGACATTCGGAGCTCTCCTTGGATGGGGTGTTACCACTCAGCCTCTGGATGCATCTACTGCAAGCTTTTCCTGGTAGCTGACTCCTGATCTGGCCCCAGCCTTTGGGAATCAGCCTCATGTATAACTCATGCAGATTTGACCCAAGCTCTACTACCATTAGTGCACACACATACATATGGGCACATGCTCACATATACACACAAGAGTACACACAGATACACACATGGGGTAGAATGTGACCAAGGGCAACCACGTTTAGTGTGAGGGCTAGAAAGTTTCTGACACTTAGTACAGTGCCCCGCTTTACTCAGGCAGTCGATAAATACTTGACGAATAAACAAATTGTTTACTTTTCCACCTCCCACCCCCTATCACTGTCACTGCCTGGACACCTCTCTGCTCACTTGAAGCACTGGCCTTTTTACCATGCCAAGCGACCAGTATTTTAGCAGTGCCCTTTAGAAACGGAGCCCCAACAAGTGCCTTCAGTTTTTCTTGAAGTTCACAAAACACAGTCTGTTATTTCCCCTCTTAGCCTCAGCACATGTTACTGGCAATCCCTGCTCCTCACCCCACTGCACCCATGCCTTTGGCTGGCTTCCTCTGGGCCACCTTGCTGAGCTGACTCATCTGCTGCTACTTCCATCATAAAGTCTTCCCCAAGTTCCCCATCCCTGGCTCAAACTGTGTTAGGAGAGTAGGTTGCACGGGACAAAACAAAAAAAGGACAATAACTTCTCTACCTCTCTTCAGAATCACTTATTATATGCATATATAAAGTTGGCCACATGTATACATACAACATTGCACGTGTAGTTATTTACCAAGTGCACTCATGTTATACGTTAGGGTCTCACGGAACCCTCGGAGAGGTGTTATTATTTCCCTTTCGGAGTGGGGAGACTGAGGCTTTGAGATATTAATGATGCATCTAAAGTCAGTATCAAAATCCATGTTTCCTGACAGCCACGCCTGTGTTCTTTCCACGTCACGGTTGTGCCTGCAGGGTGGGCAGGGTGGAGATGGAGGTGGTGAATGAGCACAGATGCACAGTCTCCAACTGCCTAAAATAGGAAATTGTGGGGGCTCCGCTGTCTTCACTCTATGCCACCCCAAGGAGCCCTCAACGAGGGGCAGCACAGCTTTGTTTCTCTGTCCAATTATTTTCCCCAACCCCGAGCCACTAGTGGAATATAGTATAAACCTCTGTGTTTGAGATAAACATCCCTGTTTACCTGGCAATCATGTTTAATAAAACTCTAAAAGTACTTGCTGGTAAGGGTTCTAAATAAAACCAACCAAATAGGAAGGTATCAAATGAGGTGGCAGAATGACGGCTAGAAGCCCTGCCCCCAGGTCCTCCCAGCTCCTTCGACACCTGCTGCACCAGTCCCTCCTCCGGGCCACAAGGAAGAACATCCCCAAGCAGTCTGAACAGCTGTCTGAGCTGGTCTCAGCTGCAGGCTGAGCCTTCTCCAGCTTCTCAACAGTGAAGCTGCCTCCTGCAGGAAATTTCTCCTCCAGGGGCAGTACAGACACTCTTGTTCTCTACCAAGTAGAAGCTGGTCTCAAAGCCCCAACTCAAAGCCAGATGGCCCCTGGGCCCCAGCAGGGCTTTGAGATAGCTCCCAGGGTCAGCGAGGTGCAGGTAGCCTCAAGGCACAGGGAGGAAACGAGGTAGTCCTCCAGGGGCAGGACTGCAGGGTCTAGGGCCACTCTTTCCAAACATCATACCTGAGCACCCAGAAACAGCTCTCCTTAACCTCTCCTCCTTCTCAGCCTAGTTGTCTCTGGAAGAGGGAGGAGTGGCCAGCCTGGTCATGCTGCTCATGTGAAATGTGTGCATTGCTCCTGGCCATTCTTTGACTTTTGCACAGACTTCCAGAATATCAGATCACCGGTGTTATAAATGAAGAAACTGAATCTCAGAGACAGACACAGTCATGAAGCCAGTTGTTGACAAAGTCTAAGACCTACCAGCCCTCTGGTCAACACACTCTCCACCTGCAGTCCTCGTCCAACAAGGTGCTCCTGAGCACTAGCCCATTCTCTTTCTGCTAGGCCCATGTGGAACACAGCCTAGGCGAGGGCCACAAGACATAGAAAACCTGCCTGGAATAAGCCAAGTGAGACTACACAGCAAGCTTGGGAGGCTTTATTAGGGACCCCCATTTTCTCAATTACCTTTCACTCCCCTGACCATTCCGCGCTACCTCCTCATTGCCTCACACATTCTCTTCTACTTATACCTGTTCTCAGGACGTGGGGCCCATTCATGTTGAGGTATGAATAAGAACTAGCACTTGAAGGTTTACTCTTTCCAGTTCTGTATTTTAAAAGTCACAGTCTTAAGCAAAAGGAACAGAATCTAATGTACAACTGCAACCATCTTTTCTAGCTAAGGAGAGTAATGTTTGGGGAGTGGAGGTATTATGGTGGACCTTCCTGGTGCCCTGAAATTACACAAGGTTAAGTAAACTCTGTTGCACCTGTGGGAAAGACTGGTCTTGACTTGCTTTCACGCTTGGTGTGATCCACAGAGATTCCACAAGTTTGGGTCCACCTGGAGGTTGTCATTGGAACTACAGGAGCACCAGCCAATCAAAATAGATGCCGGCCACAAATAGCCAGCAGACTAAGCCCTGCCTGGTTTACATCAGGGCTCACACTGTGGCATTCTGGGTAGGCTTTCATGACAGCTTCTTTCTGGCTCCAGGTTTATCTCTAGTCATCTATTTCTGGTACCTCTTTTGGTCTGTACAGAACTCACACCTCACTTTTCCTACTTTCTTCTTCTTGGGGCCATACTGACTGCCTTCCTTCTTAGTGTCCATCTGCTTTGCCATTTGTACATGAACCTCATGGAAAATTTTTGATTCACAGAGGTAAATGAACTTCAGCTATCATGGAGATTCATAACAAACAACAAACTTCTGACCTGTCCCCCTAGGCTCACACACACACATATTTGAGCACTGGAGACTAGTCCAATGACCCAGGCATCTTCAACCATTTTTCCAGCTCCACGCAATTCTTATCTATAGTCAGGGGACTAAAGGAGCTGATAAATGGTAGGCCAAGAGCCAATGTCAATCAGGAGTCTTTTTTCCAGCCCCCTGCTTTAAAACAAGAACATTCTTCTTCTTTTTAAAGATTTTATTTATTTGTTTTAGAGAGGGAAAGGGAGGGAGAAAGAGAGGGAGTGATACATCAATGTATGGTTGCCTCCCATGTGCCCCCTACTGGGACTGGGCCCACAACCCAGGCATATGCTCTGGACTGGGAATAAAACTGGTGACCCTTTGATTTGCAGGCTGGCACTCAATCCACTGAGCCATACCAGCCAGGGCTAAAACAGGAACATTCTAAATCATCAGTACGAAAGCATGGCTCTGAGGCCCTTACTCCCCAAAAGGCTTCACTCTCTCTATCCCATTGAGAGAGGCTTCAGGGAATAGACCACTTGGGAATATCAACTCCAGGATTAGAGATTTTGCTGCACTAAACAGCCTTAGGCACCACTTTGCAGAGCCCCCAGCACTGAGCATGGATAGCTTTGGTGGCAGGGGAGAGTTAGAAGCCAGAGAGCTTGTTGGGGAGGGTGACAACTAGTAGACAGCTGGTTTTGTCATTTGAACTGCCAATTTACCACTGTAAGTACAAGTTCAGAGAAGAAATCTGGTCACATTCCTGAGGACACTGTTTCTCTATTCCAACCATTCTTCCCCGAAGTGTCCTTTGGCCTCACTGAGACCACCAATAATATTCCAAAGATCAATCAGCAAACATTTACTGAGAAACAATATATTTCAGGAAACTTGCTTGTCAGTGTGGAGACTAAAGGGAAAATATAGGGCTTGCTCAGAGTGCTCGGTCTCCCCCTCCTGTCTTGCCTTCTTTCAAGCCAGGGAGAGACTGGGTTGACATAAAATATCCTTAGCACTTTTCCTTGCAATGGGCTTCCAAGACCAACAGCAAGACAGCAGTGAGAAAACTAGTGGGCCCAGGGTTCCTTTCAAGCCACTGAACTTAGCTTGCTCATTTGGTTCTGGGTTCCAATGCTACATTTTGTTTGTTCTGTGTTTGTTTGTGTTATCTGTAGGGTCTGGTGGCAGATAAATTGAGGTTGGCCTCAAAGTTTAAGAAAATGTGACTATTAAGACTTCCAGTCAAGATGGAGGCTTACTTTCCTGCACAACCACAGCAAGATTACAACTAAAACATAAAAGAACCCACTCAGAACCATCAGAAAATCAAGCTGTATGGAAGTCTGACAACTAAGGAATTAAAGAAGTCACAAACATCCAGCCAGGTAAGGGGGATAGATAGGTGGAGACATGGAGATGTAAACCAGTAGTCCCAAGCCCAAGTGTGTTGGATATAAAACAGAGGGATATCTTGAGAGCAAGTGATCCTACCCCCACACCAGACCACCCAACCCAAGGTTCCAGTAACAGGAAGATGAGTCCCCATAACTTCTGGCTGTAAAAACTATGGGGGTTGGGGTGGCAGAAGAAACTGTAGGAGTCTCAGACCTCTCCTTTTAGAAGGCCTAGCCCCACACATGGACTTATGCAGACTCCCTCCCTCCAGGCTCCAGTACCAGGGCAGCACCTTGAAGGGCACCAGTGGCATACAGGGAAGAGCTGAAGTGTCTGGCATCGGGGCCAGAGCTGTGGGACAGCTTCCTCCCAGGCAGAACTGCAGACAGTGGCCATTGTACCTTTTCTGAGCCCTCGCCCACACAGAGCCACAGTGCAGCAGCACCATATCTGAGTCTCCATCAACCTGGCTCACACAGTAAGCCCCACTCTGATGATTACCTAAGGGTCCACCCCAGCCCAATTACAGGCCCACCCAAGCTGTTAACAGTGGCTTTTCCATATGAAGAGCTGGGCTAGGCATAGGCTTTAGACCTTCCTAAATCTGCTCAAACAGCAAAAGCTGGGTCCAGCCCCCGTACTTCTCTCTGGGCAGCCCCAGGCCTGGCACTAGCAGCAGTCATCTGCAGATTGCTTTATAGCTTATGCCAAGGGGCCCCAGACAGAGCACAGGTGGAGGCTGACCTTGGCCTGTACCTCCTGAGAAACCCAGAGCCTGCACACCCAGTGGACAGTTACAGACCATGTTGGAGCACCACCCAACCACCTCCACCAGCCATGGAGGAAGGTGGTTGCTGGCCAGGGGTCAAAGCCAGTCCTACCAGCTGTCTGGATTGGATAAATCCCCCCCCCCCACCATTGACCTGCTGACAATAATCCAGACTCATCTACGACAGGAGGGAAACTCAGCCCACACAGAAAGCACACCTCGAGCACACAGCTTGGGAGATAGGAGAGGTGGTAACACTGGACCCTAGAGTATACTTAATACATTAGTTCATGCTACCAAGAGAGGGAGTCATAGCAGCCCTACCTACTACATAGAAACAAACACAGGGAGGCTGCCAAAATAAGGAGACAAAGAAACATAGTCCAAATGAAAGAATAGAACAAAACTCCAGAAAAAGAACTAAACAAAATGGAGACAAGCAATCTATTAGATGCAGAGTTCAAAACACTAATTATAAGGATGCTCAATGAACCCCATGAGGACATCAACAGCATAGAAAAGATCTAGTCAGAAATGGAGGGATATATTAACTGAAATGAAAAATAATTTACAAGGAGTCAACAGTAGGGTGGATGAAGCCAAGAATCACATAGCCATTTGGAATATAAGGAAGCAGGAAACACACAACCAGAATAACAAGAAAAAAAATGAATCCAAAAACATGGCCAAGACAAGCCATTTGTGGAAAAGCCATTGGAAGCATTTTGGGTGGGCTCAAAATTTGTGTGGGGCAGGGCCTCAGGAAGTCACCAGAATAGGGCAACCAGTGATAGCCAGGTTGATGGAGTCTCAGGTATGGCAAGCCATTTTACTTACACCACCATCTTGACCAGAAGTCGTGAACTCCGGAAATCCCCTGTGAATTCCAAGTATGTGTGAAGGATAATAGAATGAAGATGCCTTAATTGGCCTTTAATATTCAGTGTTTTTTTAACTACACCCTGCCCCTGCCCCAACGCACATACCATATCCTAGAATCTGCCCTAAACAACTGAATGGATGTTGCTAATATTTACTAAAATAGGAAAGGCAAGAAGAACAGATTTTTAGTTAAGGGGTGAGGAGGATGAAAAGGTGAGAAGAGAAGGGTTTAGTTTTGAGCATATCCAGCTGGAGGCTACAAAATCTAATCTAACTTGCATTGAAGTCTAGAACTCAGAGAGAGATTGGAGCTGGAGCTACAGATGAATGTGCAAAAAGTATTTGTTCTATAACTGAACTGAATTTTTTCTTCAAAGCCTATTCATTATACCTCAATCACTTAGTCTTCCTTCACCAGGGATGCAGTGGGGTAGGAGCAGGGTGGAGAGATGACCTACTTGGTGCCAGGCATGGAGCTGGCATCTGTCCATCCTGCTGGCACCTACTGGGATTATATTGTATAACCTGGTTGGTTATATAATCATTGCTTAACAAGGGTGGCAACCTCCCCTTTACTCAGCCTCCATGCCTGTATCTCTCTCTCTACCCATTTTCATTCCCTACTCAGGAGGAAAAGAAATCCCTCTTCCACTCCTCAGAATGCTTTGGGCTGGGAGACAACTACAGTCATATTTCTTCTGCTCCAGCACTCTCTTGAGAGTAAGGATAAGTCTGGGATATCAACACTTTCTAGCCTGTACTCAGGAAAATGGCACAAGTTTCTTTTTCTTTTTCAGTAGAAACCTGAAACTTATTGGCAGTCACAATGTATACACTGTATGCAGCAAACACCCTTACAAGTCTCTGCACAACCTGATCTTGCAAGAAAGGATTCACCACAAAGTTGCTAGAAGAAAAGGAACAAAATATTAACTGACTTGTTTCTAGGGGTAGAGGAGAGAAATAAATATAAAACTTAATTCATGAGTGTTCCATGGGCAAAAGCTGAACTAGAAGATACATACAATGAACAGTGATTGTAGAAAAAGTATAAGACAACAAACTTTCTCCATTTATTTTCCTCTGTAGGTTATTTTTTAAAATATTCAAAGCATTTATTATAGCTTTCGTTTTGTAAAAATTTATATTTTTAAAGGAGTGGAAGAATGTTAAACGCTTCATGCCAGACAGATCTTATTCTTAAGAACATTTCCACTGTAGTAACTTCCTCCAGTTCATACATTCATGAGTGCAGGGCACATGTATAAATATCTACACACACTGCCTCAAGGGCTGGGGAAGATTGAAAACTATTGGCCATATGCAGTTGGGCCTCTGGTGGACTCATCAAAATCACTCCACAGGAGAGCAACTGGCTCAATTTTTTCTCTCCAGTCTCTACCTTTACAGAGACCAAGAGCCCTAAATCATAGACTTACATCCTACTTTTAAAAGCAAGAGGCATTTGTCTAAAGACAAAGGTAAGCAAAATGGGAAAAAAAGATGAAGCTAAGAACAACAAACACTTTTAGCTGGAGTTGTGTCACTGCAAGAAGCCACAGGACCCAGGGCAACATCTATGATTGAAGGCGGAGGGATGGTGCTCAGCATGGCTTAGAGTTCCTAATAACAGCAACAGGGAGTGATAATTTAGGGGAGGCAAGGAAAGGGTAATAAGAAAAAATATACATTTGGAATTTTTATTTTTATTTTTTGCCTCTACACTGTGTCACTAAGTATATCTATGTACATTCAAACACCCTCATCCTCGTGGCTGGATATTTTCTGGACAGATCTCATAGATATTACTAACACAACCAGAAAACAAAAGACTCTGTTACACAGAAATTTTAAGATAATCTCTTAAACACTTTTGGATCAATGAGGAAACCAAAACAAAATTTACAAATCTATAGGAAAAAAAATCCCACAGATAAGAATCTATAAAACACAAATAAAGCAGAGAAAGATAAACAGAAAAAAAATGTATTAAGCATTCAAATCAAGAAGTCAAAAAAGAATAAAAAACACATTTAAAGAAAGCATAAGTATGAAATCAATAAAGATAAAGGCCAACATTAATAAGTGAGTGAAGGAATGAGCACAGAAGCCAGACTGGAATGGTGGGCTGAGCTGGAGGTGAAGGGGAAAGGAGGAGGTGCAGGCAAAGGCTATAAACAACACTTCCAAAAGCTTGGCTGTGAAAGGGAAGGAAGATGTTGGGCAGCAGCTAAAAGTGAATGAGCGTTAGATAGAGAGAGAAACACTAAATATTTTGACAGTAGAAGAAAAACCTGGGTGTCAATATGAATCAGTTTTATAGGAATGAGTAGGAACTGAGAGTTCACAGCTAGAAACTGTTTTTCCTAAAGGTAATGAGTAAGAAGGTATAGGTGTTTGAGATTTGAGGTGAGAACCAACAACAAATGGAAGGCAAAGACTAGGGAAATACATAATTATTTGGTGTTTTCAAAGGCCCAGATGACTTGGTAGGCATTGTGCTCAGAAGTGTAGTTATCTCCAGCATGCTTAAAAATCTAGGTACAGGAGAAGTGAAGATATTGGATTGATGTTAATATTGGGATTTTCCTTGATGGGTGGAATAGAATGTAAATGGGCAACAAAGGTAGAAGAGACATCCATCTATTCATTTATTCAAAAATGCACTCATTGAACACCTATTATGTAAGACAATAGGTTAATGTTTATGAACATAGACTATGCAGTCTAGACTATACTAGATTCAAAATCTAGCTCCACCATTCATAGGTATATCTTTGGACAAGTTATATAATGTGTGTGTGGGGGGGTTTGCCTCAGTTTTTTAACTGGATTAAATGAGTTAATTCAAAGAAAGACTTTAGAACAGAAATTTCACTGATGGCCATTATGGAGTAACAAATACTAAAATTGCTTTTCACTGTAAACTACTACAAAACTGAACAAATGCATGACACAGCTGTTTCCATGTATTGGAAAATAGGCAGTGATCACTGCAATCTCTGAACAAAGGAAAACTGTAGCTCTCTGCCTGAGGAAAATTTCCTGACTACAGCATAGGTAGATGGAACCTAGGAAGAATTCAGCTATCCTACTGAGCTAAGGAAGCAAAGATCAGAGTCTGGAGCTGCTAAAGCAAATGGAACTCATCAGGCTGGCTGCCAGGGAGAAAGGAGTCATGTACAGGGATCCCCAGAAGTCTATGTGGACATGTATTTATTTGTTAGGGCTGCTGTAACAAAGTACCACAAAGGGTGATTTAAATAACAGAAATATATTCTGTCACAGTTGTGGAGGCTGGAGGTCTGAGCTCAAAGAGTCAGTAGGATTGGTTTCTTCTGAAGGGTGTGAGGGACAATCTGTTCCATGCATCTCTTTGGTATCTGGTAGTTTGCTGTCGATCTTTGACATTCCTTTGCTTATAGATGTAACACCTTGATCTCTCCCTTCATCTTCATATAGCTTTCTCTCTGTGTGCATGTCTTTGTGTCCAATTTCCCCTTTTTGCAAGGATATCAGTTACATTGATTTAGGTCAACTGAATGACATCACTTTATTTTAATTACCTCTGTAAAGACTCAATTCCAAATAAAGGTCACATTCTGAAGTACTAGGGGTTAGGACTTTAATGTCTATTTAAGAGGGAACACAATTTAACATATAATAGGGATTCCCTATTGTTGTTTTGGCCAAGAACTGGGCTGCATGTGCATAGGTAGAAACTCTGTAAGAAATTGGCTGCTATGGAGTTGAGAGCACAATGGAAATACTAAAGGTCACTCAGTGCCAGGAGTTATCTTTTCAGCCAAAGTAGAGAGACCTTATTGGCACAGCTCATATTATCTCAGCATTCAGCTTGGGGAAAAAAGATCATATCTGAGAATAAAAGCTACTTTAAACTCACCCTAAAGAAAAGCCTAAAATCAAGTCTTGACAGGGGCAATGAAAGCCTCGGGTGAATTAATTGTCTGACAAAACAAAACAACACTCTTTAAAGGAAAACAACATAATGCAGACTCCTTTTGATAGGCAAAGCCTATAATAAAAAATTACTAGATGCGACTTCTGGCCAAGATGGAGGCATAGGTAGATGCACTTTATTTTCTTGCACAACCAAAAGAAGGACAACAACTAATTTAAAAACAGAAAACAACCAGAACTGCCAGAAAATCAAACTGTATGGAAGTCCAATAACCAGGGAGTTAAAGAAGAACATTCATCCAGACTGGTCGGAGGGGGGGAGATGGGCAACTGGGGCAGAGAGGACATGTGGCAAGGCAGCAGCTGGCAGATCAGGTGGGCAAGGTGGCAGCTGGTCGACTGAGCAGTCCCACATTTGCGTGTGGATAAGCCAGAAGGAACAACTGGGAAGTGAGACAGACTGCGCAACCCAGAGTTCCAGTGTGGGAAGCTAAAGCCTCAAAAAACCTCTGGCTGTAAAAACCTATGGGGGGTTCAGAGAGGGGAGAAACCCCCAGTCTCATGGGTGAGTTCATTGGAGGGACCCACAGGGTCCTAGAATGTACACAAACCCACCCACCCTGGAATCAACACCAGAAGGGCCCAATTCATTTGTGGGTAGTAGAGGAAGTGACTGAAAGTGGGGCGAGAGCTAACAAAGTGGCATTGTTCCCTCTCAGACACTGCCCCCACAGACAGGGCCACCATGCAGCCAAGTGGGTTGCCCCACCCTGGTGAATACCTAAGGCTCTGCTCCTTATAACATAACAGATGCGCTGAGACAAAGAAATTTGGCCCAAAGGAAAGAACAGATCAAAACTCCAGAAAAAGAACTAAGTGATGAGGAGATAGACAACATATCCGATGCAGAGTTCAAAACACTGGTAATCAGAATGCTCGCAGAAATGATTGAATATGGCCACAAAATAAAGGAAACAGTGAAATCTATACAAAGTGAAATAAAAGAATATGTACAGGGAATCAACTGTGAAGGGAAGGAAACGCAGACTCAAATAAATGATTTGGAACAGAAGGAAGAAATAAAAACACTCAACCAGAACACAATGAAGAAACAAGAATTCACAAAAATGAGGAGAGGCATAGGAACCTCTGGGACAACTTTAAACATTCCAACATCCAAATCATATGAGTGCCAGAAGGAGAAGAGGAAGACCAAGAAATTGAAAACTTATTTAAAAAAATAATAAAGGAAACTTCCCCAATCTGGTGAAGGAAAGAGACATGCAAGTTTAGGAAGCTCAGAGAGTCCCAGAGAAGTTGGATTCTAGGAGGAACACACCAAGACACATCATAATTACATTACCCAAGATTAAAGATAAAGGAGAGAATCTTAAAAGCAGCAAGAGAAAAGGAGACAGTCACCTACAAAGGAGTTCCCAGAAGACTATCAGCTGATTTCTCAAAAGAAACCTTGCATGCAAGAAGGGGCTGGAAAGAAGTATTCCAAGTCATGAAAGGCACGGACCTCCATCCAAGATTACTCTATCCAGCAAAGCTATTATTTAGAATGGAAGGGCAGGTAAAGAGCTTCCCAAATAAGGTCAAGTTAAAGGTGTTCATCATCACCAAGCCCTTATTATATGAAATATTAAAGGAACTTATCTAAGAAGAAGATCAAAACTATAAACAATAAAATGACAACAAACTCACAACTATCAACAATTGAACCTAAAACAAAACCAAAAAATAACTAAGCAAACAATTAGAACAGGAACAGAATCGTAGAAATGGAGATCACATGCAGGGTTATCAGCAGGGAAAAGGAGGGTGGAGAATGGGGAAAAAGTTACAGGGAATAAGAAGCATAAATGGTAGGTACAAAATAGACAGGGGGAGGTTAAGAACAGTATAGGAAATGGAGGACACAAAGAACTTATATGTATAGTCCATGGTCATGAACTAAGGGGGGAATGCTGGAGGGAGGGGTTGCAGGGTGGAGGGGAGATAAAGGGGAGAAAAAAAATGGGACAACTGTAATAACTTAACCAATAAAATGTACCTAAAAAATTAAAAATTACTAGATGTGCCAAGAAGCAGGAAAATGTTACCCATAAAATAAAGGTATCAATAGAAACAGGCTCTGAGAGAATCTAGATGTTGAAATTAGCAGACTAAAACTTTAAGGCAGTTATAATAAGTGTACTTGAGTTAAAGAAAAATATATTCTTAATGAACAGCAAACAGGAAATCATAAGATGGAAATAGAAACTATTTTTTAAGACTATTCTAGACTGAAAATACAATGTCTGGAAGTGAAGAATTCACTGGATGGTTATTTTTAAAAAGATTTTGTTTATTTTTAGAGAGAGGGGAAGGAGGGAGAATGAGAGGGAGAGAAATATCCATGTTCAAGAGAAACACCAGTTGCCTCTCATGCACCCCTCAACTGGGGACCTGGCCTGCAAACCAAGCATGTGCTCCAAGCAAAAATTGAACCAGCGACCCCTTGGTTTGCAGGATAATGCCCAAATCACTGAGCCACACCAGTCAGGGCTCACTGGAAGGTTTTAACATCTGATTGGAGATGGCAGAAGTAAGAATCCATGAACTTGAAGAAAAAGCCATACAAATTATCCAATCTGAAGAAGAGAGAGAAAAAATATGGAAGCAAAATGAACAGAGCCTCAGTAACCTGTGGGAAAATATAAAACGGTCTAACATGTATGTAATTAGAATCCCTGAAGGAAAGGAAGGAGATGTGGGGTTAGAAAGAGTTAAATAAAGATGAAATGGTCAAAACTTCCCCAATTTGGTGAAATACATCAACCTACAGATCTAAGAAGTTTAGCAAACCCTCAAGCAAAGAAAGTCACACCTATGCATATCATAGTCAAACTTCTGAAAACTGAAATCATCTAGAGAAATGTGACATACTACAGACATGAGAACAAATACACAAATAATGGTGTGTTCTCATCAGGAACAGTGGAGGCCAGGAGATAAAGGATGACATCCATTAGTCTCTAAGCAAATAAAGTACCTATCAACACAGAATTCCATATCCAGCAAAAATAACCTTTAAAAATGAAGAGAGGTAAAGACATTTTTAGATAAATGAAAGCTGAGAGAATTTGTTCCCAACAAACCTGCAAAATACTAAAGGAAGAGTGCCATCCCCCATGGCAGGGTCCCTGCAGTTCGGGCAGTGGGAGAAGCAGCAGCAGCCAGACCACCCAGGTTTGTGGAGGCTTTTGGTGCACCTGCTCTGCCTCCATGATTCAGTGCCAGAGAGGAAGTTCAGCTCCTTGGAGAGGGCAGCAAATGAGCCCAAGAAGAGATTGGTGAGATTTTCAGCTTAATCTGTTCCTACAAAAGGTGAAAATGAAGCCAAAAAAGGTAGCAGAAAAAGTTTAATTTGGGGGAAAAAGGGGAAGGGGGAGCAAAGGTAAAAAAGGCTGAATTGGCTAACCAGGAACATAAAGATCTACCTGCAGAAAAGGGAGAAACTGAAAACAAGGAGGTTAGTCCAGCCTCAGATGAGGCAGGAGATAAAGACAAGTCTGATTAATATCATATACCAAGTCTTATCAGTAGTCTGTCTCCCTTCTTGTACACTCTAGAGGAATATTTTTATTAACTATTTTAATGAAAGTTTTTTAGCAGCTCTAGAAATATTTTAAGGAGGAAATTAAAACTCATCCCATCTTTAAAAGTATAAATGTTTGTTTTTTTATTGTCATTCAAGTACAGTTGTCTCCACTTTCCCACCACCACTCCCCCCTCCCCCACAGCCTCCACCTCCCACCTTCAATCCTACCCCCTTTGGGTTTGTCCATGTGTCCTTTATACATGTTCCTTGACAACCCTGCCCCTTCTTTCCCTTGTTATCCCCCTCCCTCCTCTCCTCTGGTTACTGTCAGTTTGTTCTTTATTTTAATGTCTCTGGTTATATTTTGCTTGCTTGTCTGTTGATTAGGTTCCACTTACAGGTGAGATCATATGGTATTTGTCTTTCACTGCCTGGCTTATCTCACTTAGCATAATACTCTCCAGTTCCATCCATGCTGTTGCAAAGGGTAGGATCTCCTTCTTTCTCTCTGCTGCGTAGAATTCCACTGTGTAAATGTACCACAGTTTTTTGATCCACTCATTGACTGATGGGCACCTAGGTTGCTTCCAGCACTTGGCTATTGTAAATTGTGCTACTACGAACATTGAGGTGCATGGGTTCTTTTGAAATTGGTGTTTCAGGAGTCTTAGGGTATAATCCCAGCAGTGGAACTGCAATTAAAATTGAAGGCAAAATAAGGAGTTTCCCAGACAAAAGAAAACTGAAAGAATACATCTCCACCAAACCAGCACTATAAGAAATGCTAAAGGGACTGCTTTAAGAAAAGGAATAAAAAGAGCAAGAGAGGGAGAAACACAGGTATGAAGGGGGGAAATGAATACGTACTTATCAATAAATTCTTGTTTTTAAGAGGTGAAATCATTTGCTGGTTGTTTATCTTTGGTATAACTAGAAAATAGTGGGATATTGAATATGGGAAACTGATTGTCTCGAGTGTCAGCTTAATACTCCATAGATGCAGGTGTTTTTATTTTATTTTACTGATTACACTCTTACAGTTGTCCCTGTTTTTCCCCCTTTCCCCCCTCCACCCAGTACCCCCCAATCCTCAGGCAATCCCCATGGCTATTCTGTAACTACCTATTTGTACTTCTTCAACCCTCGCCTCTTCACCCATTCTCCCATACCCCACTCCTATCTGGCAACCATCAATATGCTCTCTGTATTCATGATTCTGCCTCTGTTCTTCTTGTTTGCTTAGTTTGTTTTTTAGATTCATTTGTTGATAAATATGTATTTATTGCTCTGTTATTGTTCATAGTTTTGATCATCTTCATTTTCTTAAATAAATCCCTTTAACATTTCATGTAATAATAGTGTGGTGATGATGAACTCCTTCAGTTTTTTCTTTTCTGGGAAACTCTTTACCTACCCTTCAATTCTAAATGATAGCTTTGCTGGGTAGAGCAATCTTGGCTGTAGGTCCCTGTTTTTCATGAGTTTGAATATTTCTTGGCAATCCCTCTAGCTTGCAAAGTTTCTTCTGAGTAATCAGTTGACAGTCTTATAGAAATTCTTTGTAGGTAACTAACTGCTTTTTTCTTGCTGCTCTTAAGATTCTTTATGTTTAACCTTTGGCATTTTAATTTTGATGTGTCTTGGAGTGGGCCTTTTTGCATCCATCTTGTTTGGAACTCTCTGTGCTTCCTGGACTTGCATGTCTATTTCTTTCACCAAATTAGGAGAATTTTCTTTCATTATTTTTTTCAAATAGATTTCCAATTTCTTGCTCTTTCTTTTCTCCTCCTGGAGCCCCTATGACACTTGAAGTTGTCCCAGAGGCTGCTTACACTATCCTCATTTTTTTAATTATTATTATTATTTTTGTTGTTGTTCTGCATGGTTGTTTTTTGCTTTTTTATCTTCCAAATCATTGATTTGATTCTTGGCTTCATACACTCTATTGTTGTATTCCTGTAAATTGTTCTTTATTTCAATTAGTGTATCCTTCATTTCTGAGTGGATCTTTTTTTATGCTGTTGAGGTCCTCACTAAGTTCCTTGAGCATCCTTATAGCCAGTGTTTTGAACTCTGCATTTGATAGATTGCTTATCTCCATTTTGTTTAGTTCTTTTCTGGAGTTTTCATCTGCTCTTCCATTTGGGCTATGTTTTTTGTCTCCTCATTTTGGCAGCCTCCCTGTGTTTGTTCCTATGTAGTAGGTAGGGCTGCTATGACTACATGTCTTGGTAGTGTGGCCTAATATAGTAGATGTCCTATAGGTTCCAGTGGCACAGCCTCCCCTATCACCCAAGCTGGGTACTTGAGGTGTGCCCTTCATGTGGGCTGAGTACACCCTCCTCTTGTAGTCAAGCCTTGATTGCTGTTGGCAAATCAATGGAAGGAATTTACCCAGGCCAGTCAGCTGCAAGGACTTTCTGTGACCACTGACCACCAACCTCCACCCTTTATGGAGGATCAGTTGTTGGCTGCAGGGTGGTTGTACTCCAGTGTGATTTGTAGTTGTCCACTGGATACACAGGGTCTGGGGTTTCCGGGTAGCACAGGCCAAAGTCAGCCCCCACTTGTGTTTGCCTGGGGCCACCCTGCCTGAGCTATAAGGCAATCTGAGATTGGAGATTCCCAGGCAAATCTAAACTATGATTCTAGCTGGTTGCTGCTTATGCCAGGCCCGGTGCCACTTAGCAGGTGGTACAGGGGCTAGGGGCTAACTAAGCTTGGCTGTTGCTTGTTTGAGAGGATTTAGGAAGTTGTGAAGCATGAACCAAGACCAGCCATTAATATGGAAAAGCAGCTTGGGTGGGCCCATAAGTTTGGTGGGACGGAGTCTCTGGGGATCTCTAGGGTGGGGCAAACAGTGTTAACCAGGTGGATGAAGTCTCAGATATGGCACCTGCCTGCCAGCTCTGTAGCTCTGTGGGGGGAGGATTCAGAAAAGAGACCATGGCCTCTGCCCACCTTTATGTCTGGGGGGAAAGCTGTCCCCCAGCTCTCGCCCTGATGCCAGACATTTCAGTTCCTCCCTGTATACCACTGGTGCCTTTCAAGCTGCTACCCCAGTGCTGGAGCTCAGAGGGAATAAGTCTGAGTAAGTCCATGTGTAGGTTCTTAAAGAAGAACTGCTTCAGACTCCAGAAGTTTCTTCCACCGACTAAATCCCTGCTGGTTTTTGCAGCCAGAAGTTATGGGGACTTATCTTCCTGGCACTGGAGCCCTGGGCTGGGGGTCGTGTTGCAGGGTTGGGACCCCTCACTCCCAGGATTGCCCTCCCAAATTTCTATCTACCACATGTGAATGTAGGACCAGCCCATTCCGTGTCTCTGCCCCTCCTACCAGTCTGGATGGATGTGGTTTCTTCAATTTCATAGTTGTCAGACTTCCATTCCACTTGATTTTTGACAGTTCTGAGTGATGGTGGTTCTATATTTTAGTTGTACTTTTGATGTGGTTATGTGAGGAAGTGAGCCGTGTTTACCTATGCTGCCATCTTGACCAGAAGTCACCAATGAGGGTATTTTTATATCGTATAATACAAAGCATACTAAATTGCAATTTGAAGTCAGTTGTTTTTTTTTATGTCTTGAACATTATAAATTCTATTTTATTGGTAGAATTGTTTCCTAAAGAATCCATTCCTTGATCTTGGCTCTCCCTGTCAAAATTTTATGCACTCTGTAACATCTTTGGTGTGGTCATCCAGTTTTCATACTAACTTTGTTAATGTGCTGTAAAAGATTGGAAATTTGATTATGCAGTATATATGATGTTAAATTGTGAACTATTGGGACTTTGATGTAACAGCACATTAACATTTGAAGATACTGGTACTTGCTACTCTCTTAAGGAAAATTAGTCCCCAGATTTTAAGCTGGAAAGTCACTCGAATTACTGTTTGGAAAAGAATCATGATCCATCATGCCTGTGTAGTGAAGCCTCCATAAAACCTCAGAAGAATGGGGTAGCAGCAGCTTCCTACTTGGTGAACATGTGGAGATGTGGGTGCGCCCACAGAAGGCATAGAAATTCTGTGTCTTTTCCTGATACCTTGCCCTGTGTATTCCTCCCATCTGGCTTTTACCTGAGTCATATCCTTTTGTAATAAACTGAATTCTATGAACTAACTTCAAAAGGTACAGACTCCAACATTCAGGCATTCCAGCTCTGGGAGATTTGCTGACCTTCAGCGGTAAAACCAGGATGACATAAAACCAGGATGATGCACATCAGACCATGCTTGACCAGTGTCAGGGTCCTTATTCAGAATGGACTCTACTGGTCTGCATGTAGAGAACTTTTCAACCCCCTCCCCTTGATCTCTTTGTTCTGCTTTCCCTCTCCCTCCTTATAAAAACCTCTGCCTGCACTGAGATATTAAGGTGGGCTTTGGGACAAGAGTCCCTCATCTTCTCAGGCTACTGGCTCTTGAATAAACCATTTTTCCTTACACACACAAAAAAAAAGAAAAAGGAAAAAAGAAAAAGAATCACAACTACACAAATTTTTAGATTTTTGGTATATATGTTAAGAATTGTGTACAAATTGAAATGTCTGTGTACTTATCCTCAAAACAACCAATAAACTCTCAATTATGAAAGAATTTTCTGAAGCACACACACAAAAAATACTAAAGGAAGCATTTGAGGCTAAAGAAAAATGACTCCTGTTAAGAACTCAGATCTGCAGGGAGGAACAAAGAGTCTTAGAAAAGGCAAATCCTGGACTTCCTTACCTCAAGTATCCATTTCTCCTTCTGTAGCCTTAAGGCCGTATACATTCGTTAAGAAATGTTTGTGTCCTAAGCGCCCCTAGAGATCCAAGAGGGGCCACAGGAGAACAGGAGACTCGGGCCCAGCTAACCCCGACTACTGATGTAACTTACTTGCCTGCTCAGCAACTATTTGGGGAAAGTTCCCCTGGTCACATTGCAGAGAAAAATTCATCCCAGATGAATCAGACAAACCTCTCTCCAAGTAGGGTCTGGGGTTTTGATAAAGAATGCCATAAGAGAAGGGAGCTTTTCACAATATATGGAAGCTTTTCAAACTGGGCTCCCTGAGGAAGCCTTGGCCAAAGGAAAACTGGCTGAAAATATCCCCGAACAGTGGTCTATAAGTGGGAGTCCAAGAGAAACCACTGGGCTGCAATGAGCAAATGTTAGAACTTCTATTTTATTGTCAATTTTTTCTTAAAAATTTTATTTTAGTGGGTTTTATACTTAACATAGTAGTATAGCAGTACATGTATATAATGCATAAACAAACAAACATTGGTGTACATTTTCAAAATTTTAATGAAACCTGTAGACAAATAAAAAGGGTGGGAGATGACTGACCTCCAGAGAAATTTTAACTCTGCTGACAGAAAGTGCTTTACAAATTTTACTCACACCATCGATGTGTTCCGCAAGGTTCCTGATGTAGATCTGTGAATTAGCTGCGCTATGATCATCTAGAAAGTGGTTTAAAGTACAGATTCCCAGGGACCATGCCCATACGTTGTGATTTGAAAGGCTGGGGTAGAAAGCCAGATAGTCGAGTATCTTTTTTAAAAAGCAGAATAAAATTCTATGAGTTTTGGTGCACAGCTAGTCTGGGAGCCATGCTAAGTACAGTGTATGAGGACTGACCCTCTGCTAACAAACTTCAGAGATAGCAAGATATAGTTAGCTAATTTGAGGGCTCCTCTCAGCTGTCAAACCAGAGACCCTGTAAGAGGGAGCAAGGCCCCTCTCTGCAGCTCTCATGCTCCCCTGCCTCAGAGAAGTCTGTGATGACGCCACCTGCTGACCTAAAGCCAGGTTGGCCAAATGACTGGACTCCACAAGGTCCCAGACCGCTTCCTCTTTTTCACCCCCACTACCCAGTCCCATTTCAGACCCTCGTCCTCTCACAACTGAATAGTTCGTAATAATCACTCCTTTCTTCAACAAGTCAATAGCATAGCGGAAGGGGATTTAAGAGAAATAACAGGTGCAGTGTGTGGACTTGGTTTGGCTCTGAATTCAAACAGATCAGCTTTAAAAACAATTATTTTTGAGGCCATCAGGAAAATCTGAATATGGACTGAGTGATGATACTGAAGAATCACTGCTTATTTTTGAAGGTGTATGAATATTATTCAAGTCATATAAAAATTCATTTTAAAAATGCACATACCGAAGTATGGATGACATGATGCCTGGGATTTCTTTAAAAGATTTCAGCAGAGACAAAGGTAAGAAAATAGCAATGAAGGGAAAGAAGGAGGCAAAGAAAGAAGGGTAGACAAAGTGAGTGTGGAGAAGTCCTGGTGATGTTGAATCTGGGACAGAGGTTTCTATGAGGAGTCTATCACATTATTCTACTTCTGTGCATCTTTGAAATGTTTCACTTCAAAGAGTTTTCACCCAAGAACTAAAACTGCGTCTCACACATGGTGTTAATTGCGAGTGGCGGCACATTGTCATAATGACTGTGTGGCAGGCACAGTTCTAAACACTAAGACACGGTGGCCAACAAGGGCAAAGGACTCTGCTCACAGGAGCTCCTTGCAGCAGATGGGCCATAGGCCAGAAGGAGTAAACAAATAAAGAAGGTACTGTCAGATGGTGGTAAGTGCCATGAAAAACGAATTTCATGTGGGACGGCCAGGGAAGACCCACTAAGGCAATATGAGTGGAGACATGAATTACATGTGAAGGGGGCATCCTGGCAAAGATTTGGGGAGCAGAGCCCTCTTGGCAGTGGGAGCAGCACATGCAAAGGCCTGTTCTGTCTGGGAGCAGCTGGAAGGAGTGAGGCTGGTACAGGGGTAGAAGGAACATGGAAGGACATAGGTCAAAGAAGTAGACAGTGGCAGCAAGAAGGACTTGGCTGGAAAAGTGGAGTCCCGTGCTTGTCAGGATCAATGCATTCAGGAAAAGTCTTGCTCACAATAACTTGAGAGGCAGACCAAGTATGTACTGAGCCATAGCTCTAAGAGAAACTGAGAAAAGAACCAGGATGTTAGTGCATGTTTGTTTTTCCAGTGATTGTAGCAAGATACTATTCTTAAGAGATGAGTTCAGGAAAAAAGAACAAGTTTCAAAGAAGAAATGAAAGAAAATAGGGGGGATGTAGAAATTAATGTGTTTTGGGGGGTATAGGTAAGCTGATTGCTTCTATGCCCTAAATTACAGAAAATAAGATTGAAAAAGGAGCCCTGGCTAGTGTAACTCAATTGTTTGGAGAGTCATCCCATACACAGAAAGGTTCCCAGTTCGATTCCTGGTCAGAGGACATTCCCAGTCAGGGCTCACACCTAGGTTACAGGGCCAGGGGAACGTGTAGTAGGCAACTGATAAATATTTCACTGTCTCCCCTTACTCTTTCCCCTCCCTTCACCTTCCTCTAAAAATCAATGAACATGTCCTAGAATGAGATATATATATAAAAAAAAAAGCCTGTTAAAGGCTTCAGGCAATAATGGCCCATTGTTAAAAATTCCCATACAAAGGGGCTTTGTCCTATGGCAAACATCAAATTAAAAGTGTTGTCTTTCCCACACAAGCTCTTTCAGATGGCCCTAAGGAAACCAACAAAGGTCATAAGGAGGCTTGGCTTTGAGGAAGAAAAAATTAACAGCAACAACAATAATAAAAGTAGGTTTGACAATTCTGTCTAGGAAGGAACTTTAGCTTTGATTACTAGCATGAGGAATGGATTGGAAGCAAGTAGTTCCAAAGGCTGTTTTAGAAGAAATTGAATTGCTGAAAAGCCTATACACCTGGCCTAATAAAGCCTTGGGCTGTTGGAGCCTAACACCACGCTCGGGACCCCAAACTCGGGCAAGTGGGAATTAGGCTGATGGGGAAAGCTGTGCAGTCCCAGGGAGGCCCAACTCCCAGAATCCACTTCAGATGTGGCCAGGGCAGAGAATGATCAAGAAATGATTTCCTAGCGATTGGATCCAGGCACTCCAGAGGGCAACAGACAAGGGAATTCCTCCGAGACAGAAAAAGGATCTAATTAAAGAACTTTCTCTGTTACCAAGATAGTGGGGGCTTCACAAACACCTGCGTACCATCGCTGCAGATAGGGACTTATATGTGCCCCGTTCTTCCCATTGCCAAAAGGGGGTTTTTATCCTGAAGGGAGCTGTAGTGGATTGGATCATGTCTCGCCAAAATTCACATCCACTGTAAACTTATGTGGAAATGGGGTCTTTGCAGATGTATTTAAGGTAAGGGTTGAGATAAGATAATACTGCGCCCTTCATCCAATGAGTGTCCTTAAAAGAGACAGAAAACAATGCACAGGGACACACAGGGAAGAGGCTGTGTAACGACAGAGACAGAGATGCTGCCACCGCCAGGGAATGCCAGGAGCCACCAGGAGAGGTGAGAAAAAATTCCTACCTAGAGTCTCCAGAGGGAATGTGGCCCTACCAGCACCTTGGTTTCAGATTTCTGGTTTCCACAGCTGTGAAAGGATAAATTTCTGTTTCAAGCCACCAAGTAGCGGTAATTTGTTATGGCAGCCATGAGAAACAAATGCAGGGGTTTACTGCCTCTTAAAGCCTCTGCCCAAGAATGATACAAATGACTCCTGCTCACACATGGTTGTTCAAAATCAGTCACTGGCCACACTTAACTGCCAGAAAAAGAGAGTCTGACTTAATTAATACCAAGGGAGGAGAGAAAACATGACTGCAGAAAGGTGTTTTGTGAGTATGTTTTGACGTTTCGTAGCATGGGCTATTGTCATTCATTTTAGCCGTATACAGAATGGACAGCAGTCGGGTGCAGATAACCTGCTTTTAGTTCATAAGGCTGGTGGGGATGCCTACATGTCATCCAGAAATCCTAAATTTTGAAACAAATGCAATGACTGAATAAAATTTTGGGTTAGTTCCCTTTGGGAGTAAGTGTGTTCTATGTGTAGGAAGAAGAGTATAAACAGATAATTGGTAGCTATAAGGATAGATTATGGCAGAAACTGCTAGCTCTTTACCAAAAATCAATCTCTCCCTCCTCTGAACATAGCTGGAATACATTTCCCAGTCTCCCTTGCAGTTAGATGTGGCCATGTGATTGAGAACTGTCCAATGGAATGAAAGCAGAGAAGATAGATGTCATTACTCGGCCAAGGCTTTTCAAAAGCAGGCAAGCTCAAACCCTCTCTCCTCTTCTTCTGGATAGATGAAAACAAAGGCAAGGCCTCCAGGAGTGGCAGAACCATCAGATGGAGAGAAGAGCCGCCTGCCAGTCACAGACATTCACCATGGACAGTTAAAGGAGTGAGAAATAAACTCCTGTTATATTTGAGCCACTATGTATTTTGGATCTATTTGTTATAGCAGCTAGCATTACCCTATGCACCCAGTGGAAGAGACAGGCGTGAGTGTATGTGGATAAGGCTTCTCATAAGCACATTTCAGGTTGGGAATAAAGCGTGTATGTCAACCAAGCAGTTGAGTCTGGAACTCAGTGGACAACTCAAGACTGGAGTAAACAATTGTGAGCCATCATATTGTAAAAGTGACAGAAGCAGATGAGATGCCAAAGGAGGAAGTAGATAGACAAGGTTAGAGGATCACAGAAACATTCAGAGATCATCTAAAGAACATCCAAAGTTCCAGCAGAGGAAAGTGAAGGAGCCAGCTAGTGAGACTAAGCAGCAGCACAGTGGGTAGGAGACACCAGGAGAGTAAGTATTTCCAAAAGGAGCCAGTTATGTAGACAGCTGCTGGGAGATCACGTAAGATGAAGACAGCAAAGCAGCCACTGTGTTTTGGAAGATGGAGTCACTGATGAGCCTGACAAGACAGTTTCAGTGGGGTAAAATTCAGGACAGAAATGCGGTAAAAAAATGAAGACAGTGTCTGTACAGAGCTCTTTCTAGAATTTGCTGTTCTAGAGGAGGATTTGGATGGTAACTAAAGGCAGACATGGGGTCAGGGGAAGGTTTGTTAAAATAGATGTTTTTTAGATGTATGCTGATAGAAATAATCAGGTTGAAAGGGAGAAATGGATGCAGCAGAGAGCAAAGTGTAGGAGCAAAGAGCTTGGAAATACATGAAAGATGAGACCCAGAGCCCAAGGGGAGTAGATGGCCTTGCATGGGAGGATGGACACATAATTCATCAGACTCATCACTGTGGTCTTACTTTATTGGGCTTCTTGGTGGTTGGGGTTAAAAACGGCCTCTGTCTCCTGAAGGCAGGTGAGTAGAGAGTTGGGCTAATGTTGTGTTGTTCTTTTGTTTTTAAATATATAGCCTTTATTATATTGTTTCCATTACTATTAAGTCCCTTTATACTGCCCTCCCCCAGCAATCACAGCTCTGTGGTCCATGTCCACGAGCCCTTTATCCTTTTTGCTCAATCCCTCCAACCTCTAACCCCCACCCCACCAGCTGTCATCTGTTCTCCATCTATGAGTCTGTCTCCATTTTGCTTGTTAGTTCAGTTTGTTTGTTAGATTCCATATTTGAATGAAATCATATGGTCTTTGTCTTTCTCTGACTGGCTTATTTCACTTAGCATAGTGTTCTCCAGGTCCATCCATACTATTGCAAAAGGTAAAATTTTCTTTTTTACAGCCGAGTAGAATTCTATTGTGTAAATGTCCCATAGTTGTTTTACCACTCATCTATTGGTGGATACTCAGGATACTTCCATATCCAAGCAATTGTAAATAATGCTGCAATGTACATAGGGGTGCTTATGTTCTTTCAAATTAGTGTTTTGGGCTCCTTCAGATATATTCCCAGAAGTAGGATCATTGGATGAAAAGGCAGATCCATTTTTAATTCTTTGAGGTGTCTCCATACTGCTTTCCACAGTGGCTATACCAGTCTGCATACCCACATACAGTGCAGAAGGGTTCCCCTTCTCCACATCCTTGCCAGCACTTGTAGTTTGTTGATTTATTGGTGATGGCCACTCTGACAGGTGTGAGATGATATCTCTCTGTGGTTTTAATTTCCATTTCTCTGCTGAGTAGTGACATTGAGCATCTTTTCATATGTCTGTTGGCCATCTGTATGTCCTCTTTGGAGAAGTGTCTATTCAGGTCCTTTGCCCATTTTTAAATTGGGTTGTTTGTTTTTTAGTGTTGAGTTTTGTAAGTTCTTTATAAATTTTGGATATTAACCCCTTATCAGAATTATCAGCGAATATGTTCTACCATTCTGTGGGCTGTCTTTTTATTTTGTTGATGTTTTCCTTTGCTGCGCAAAAGCATTTTAGTTTGAAAAAGTCCCACTTGTTCATTTTCTCTTTTGTTTCCCTTGTCTTGGAAGAAGTATCCAATAAAAAATTTCTACGAGCAATGTCTGAGATTTTGCTGCCTATGTACTCCATGACTTGGTAGTGTGGCCTAATGTAGTAGGTGTCCTGTAGAGTCCAGTGGCACAGTCTCCCCTATCACCCAGACTGGGTACTTGAGGTGTGCCCTTTGTGTGGGCTGAGTATACCCTCCTCTTATAGTTGAACCTTGGTTGCTGTTGGCAGATCAAAAAGAGGGATTTACCCAGTCCAGTCAGCTCTGCAAGGACTGGCTGTGACCACTGACCACCAATCTCTGCCCTTCATGGAAGATCAGCTGTGCGGGGGCAGGGTGGTGGTACTCCGAAGTGGTCTGTAGCTGTCCACAGGGTGCATTGGCCCTGAGGTTTCCTGGGTGATGCAGGCTAAGGGCAGCCCCCACCTGTGTTCTTCCTGGGCCACCTTGCCTGAGCTGTAAAGCAATCTGAGATGGCTGCTACTTGTGCTGGGCTTGGAGATTCCCAGGTGAAGCCAAGCTGTGACTCTAATCTGGCTGCTGCTAGGGCTCACTGAAGCCAGTTGTTACTTGTTTGGTAGGATTTAGGAGCCAAGACTAGCCATTCTTATGGAAAAGCAGCTTGGAGGGGCCCATAAGTTGGGTGGGGTAGAGCCTCTACAGGTTTCCAAGGTGATTCACACAGTGTTAGCCAGGTTAATGGAGCCTCAGATACAGCACCCGCCTACTGGCTCTGGGAGGGGAGGGCTCAGTCAAGGAACCGTGGATGGCCTCTGCTTGCCCCGATGCCAAATATTTCAGTCTCTCTGTAGATATCACCAGTGTCCTTCAAGCTCAGAGAAAGTGAGTCTGAATAGGTGAGTCTGTGTGTGTTCCCCAAGAGGAACTACTTAGGGATCCAGCAGCCTCCACCATCAACTCAACCCCCACTGGTTTTCTCAGCCAGAAGTTAGGGGGGCTTATCTTCCTGGCACTGGAACCCTGGGCTGGGGGGCCTGGGACTCCTCGCTCCCAAGATATCCCTCCGGAATTTTTATCCATGTGGGTGTGGGGCCAGGCTGTTCCACGTCTGCTCCCCTCCTACCAGTCTGGATGGATGTGGTTTCTTCAATTCCGTAGTTGTCAGACTTCCCTTCAGCTCGATTTCTGACGTTCCTGAGTGATGGTTGTTCTACCTTTTAGTTGTAATTTTGATGTGTTTGCGCGAAGAGGCGAGCCATGCCTGCCTGTGTCGCCATCTTGACCAGAAGCCATTATTCTTGGCGCTTGTTTTCTTTCATTGTCCTTGACACCTGAGAAAGTGGATTTAATCCAGCTTGCTCTCAGCTCTGCTCTGGGGAATTCAGGCCAAGGTCAAGTACTGGTGTTGGGACGGGTGTTAAGGAGGAAGGCTGACTGGCGAGAGATTTCCGAGAGTGAGGTGACTATTGATCCAGTCAAAGTTATGAGACCCTCCCCTCCCACCCCATCTGCTCCTGCCGTTTTGAGACTTCCTCCCTTCCCAAATGGGGTTTCATCCGGGAAAGCACTTTCCTGCTTCTGCCCGCCATGCATGCATTTCCCTTTCTCACCACCTAGTGTCACTAGAAGCTTGGTCTGAGCAGAAGACCACTGTGGTCTAGGCAGAGGGAGAAGCCAGGTGAAGCTCTGAGAATCTTTACTTTGGCGAGAGTCATGGAATCTTAGAAGCTCAGTCTTCAGAAGGGTCTTCCAAACCTTTTAGTTGCACCCATTTGAGATGGCTAAGGTGCCAAAGGCAAGGAGAGGGACGAAATGATCCATCTTAAGATCACTTCCAGTCAAACAATCCTTAGACCCCTGTGCCCAAGGGATTGTGCAGTCCACCCAATGAATTCAGGTGTTAATTGAACCTTCAGCTGTTAACCAGCCAGACTGGGGCTGTGGAGGGTTTGGGGACAGGCACTCCGTGAGGACTATTCTATTTAGAGGCAGGAGCCAATTTTAGCAACCTTCCATTATGGCTTTTCTAGGCTCTCAGAAGTTTCTCAGGAGGTAAGAGTTGTCCCATTGCCTCTAGCCTCCTGGAGTCCCCTCTCGGCCCTTGGTGAGCCACAGTGGGTCCTCTGGGTAACCTCTCTCTGTCACAGGCTGCTTCTCTCCCAGTGGCAGAGCTTTGGAGGAGCTGCGTTCTGTCTGGGGTTGACCTTCCCTCAATGAGGTGAGGCCCCCTCGCTCCCTGGGGCTGGACCTGGCTGATAGCAGCTCTCAATCCAGCCTTTTGGGGTTGGGAGAAGTAGGATTTGACATGACCAGACAGTCAGTGGGGGAAAAGGTGGACGAAAAGGGGTTAGTGTAGAAATGTTGACTTGGGAGAAATTCTGGAAAGTCCAACAGAACTTTCTACCACGTAGCTTAAGGCCTTTCTTCTCTGGCATAAATCTGGACCACACTCTCCCCTTGTCCAGCTCAACCTGGAATAGCAGGGGACCAAAAGGAACCAGGCACTTTCCCAGTCACTTTCCAGATCTAGTTGAGTAGCTGGAGCGCCTGCAGCCCACTAGGTGGTGACAGAGTCCCAGTGATGCCAGCAGAGGACAGGGCCACCCAGACTCCCAGGTTCCTGGGTTCTGACTATCTGGGTTCTTGCCTGCAAATGGATGTCTAGGCCATTAGCGCCTCTCTTAGGCCACCCCTGAGCTGCCTCCATGCATAACTTTCATTTTTATAGCCCCGCGGCATTTGGAAAGCTGATTCTCGCGACTTACATACCTCAGTAGAAGGTTGTCCTTGAGCGTAGAAGGGGCAGGCATTACTCTCCCCCGTTCTATAGTGGAGGAAACAGAACCTTAGAGTGATTTTGAGATGTAGCCAAGGTCACACAGGAAATGACAGAGGTGACCTCAGACCAGGGTCATCTTGACTCTGAACCCCAGGTTCTTTCTGCCAGACCCCAACTGCTCCCCTTCCTTAGGGGTTGCCCAGCACAGCAGCCACCAGGCTATTTCAAATCAAAGGGGAGCCCGAGTGTTTGATTCCATGGGTCCATATGCTCCATCCTTGATGGTGCCCATCTGGTCTTCGGAATGCTGCCATGCCCTAAGTCCGGGTCCAGCTTCACCATGGGACAGGAGGGCACTCAGAGAAGCAGGCAGTGCCTGGCTCTGGCACGAACACCCTCCGGAATAAGAGAACAGGCGGGGCACTGTCAGCAGGGAGCCCGCAGAGGGCCTCCACTCCCCAGACTTGCCCAGGCATGCGTGGTGGAAGGGAGCGGGGTGGCTAAGTTTTGACTTAGGTCTGCCCTGGGGAAAGGCCACAGAGTATGAAGGAAAGGCTCTAGTGCCTGAATTGCTAGCAAATTCCGGGCACACATGTCAACGAGACAGAAAAAGCTGGGAGGTAGAGGTTTTGATTAACACAGGACTTCCTTCCTTGTGGCAAAGAGTTGAAGCTCTGAGAACATACAACCAAAAGGAGATTGGCGGATCTGGGTGGGTGGGAGCCTGGAGAGGGTAGGACACCTTCGACAGGCAGCTGGAATTCACAGTCTCACTTCAAGTCTCGCTGTCAATGTGGCTGATGCTCAGCACCTCGCAGGGGTTGTGAAAGCTGAAGGGAAGCTCCTGGTGGGTGAACAGGGGTGTGTTGTGGGCTCCCACTCTACCGAAGAGTCCGAAGCAGGGAAGGATCCCCCTCCCTTTGGTCTGGAGTATGTGTGGACAAAGGCAATGATTTTCTCATTGTCATCTGGCCCCAGGGACTCGGTAAGGGTGGCAGATTGGGGGGGCTCTGTGCCAGGCTGCTGCTCTGCACCCACCTCCCTGGGGAGATGCAGAAGAATGGGGTGCAGCCAGCCGGCATACAGTTGGGAGCAGTTGAAAGCAGTGGCTTTGCTATTAATGTAGTCGGTAAATAAATAAAGGAGGGCTTAAGCTTAGTGTACAGCAATCAGTTTAGAGCTACAGGGTAATTAGCGCTGTGGGGGACCGCAGGGCGGAGAGTCAGGTTTAAATGAGTGAGTTCACTTTCACTGAGGCACCCCCCGGAGAGCAGAAAACACAGCCCAGAGAGGAGCCTGCCCCCCTACCAGCCCAAGAGGGCCAAGGCCTGGGAGTAAGGATGGTGGGCCCAGAACTAGAGATTGCTCAGGGACCCCTGCCCATCCTGCCCATCTTGGTGTCTACCTGCATGAGTACACGTGCACACCTGTACACACACAGCAATGCCCGGGCAGTGCCCCACCTGTGATGTGCACCGTCCTGTGCTGGGTGTTCCTCCCTTTGCACATGGCAAACACTGTTTACAGGTCTCTGTGAACTGGCAGGACACATGTGAGGGGGAGCAGCAGCGCCTCTGCTCCCGTCTCTGCACGGCTGGGGACACGCAGGCACGCGCAGGTGCCTGGGCGGGCAGGTGATAGGCACAGGGTTATCTGGTGTCACCATCCTTGGCGACTGCAACCTCAGCCCCAACACTAACTGCCTCCCTCTTTCTGTCACTTGTTTATTCAACAAAGGTTTACTGGGCGCACACCGCGTGCCAGACAGCATTGGGATCTGGGAACAGGAAGGTAATCAGCACAGAGTTCTTGCCCGCAGAAGCTTAAAGTTGGGGGAATGATAATAGGTAAGAAAGCAGGTGTTTGTGTGCACCGCAGCAAATGGTACCACAGAGGCTCGGCACAGGAGGCCCCAGTCCAGCTAGGTGGCTATGGAAGGTCTCCTGTGGGAGGTGAGTAAGGCTGGAGCTGAGACCTGAATAATGAGAAGTTGAGATAACCAGGCAGAAGGGAGGTGAGTGCTCATGTCAGCGCCACTCCCACAAGAGGACACTGCACGTGCCCACAGTGGGGTGGATCTCTGTGTCTTCCAGCAATCCTCCGTGGTCCAGTTGTCAGGAGCACAGAGTACGGGTGGCCAGAGGATATGTTGGTGATTCTGAGACAAGGCTGGGCGGGGGTGAGCACAGGGGCTCTGTCACCACGGGTCTCGTGAGTCTTGTTAAGGAGTTTGAATTTCATCCTAAGAGTAATGAGGAGCCACTCTGGCCTTTCATCAAAGGAACGACATGATGCTATTTGCATTTTTGGAAAATCCCTTTGGCTACAGAGAGAAGGCAAAGGCTGGAATGGAGGGAGGCAGAGAGCTGGGGTTCATGCTCCCCCGTCGTCTCTCCTCCTGCAGCCCTGCGGGGAGTCTGGCAATGTTGAAGTGGACGGGCAAGGCCGTGGCCTTGGACTTAGTGCCACATGTCCCTCTTCTCACACCTTTCTCAAGCCTTTAGCAGGTCTCTGCTGGCTCTCACCTTTGGGCAGAGGGGAGCCTGTTAGAGTGGCTGGAAGGACAGCTGTTCAGGCTCATATGTGACCCAAGTGCCCACCTGAACCCAAGCAGCCCTGGCCAGAAGGGACATTGTACATGGGGGGCTCCCACCAAATATCCTTGGAAACACATTTGGGAGGAATGTAGCCCTCCCCCCAGCTGCCTGACCCCTCTGCTGACCCTAGCGGAGTGCCCTCCTGGCAAGCCCTGTGCTGGAGGAGGCTGCCCACTGCTGTGGGGCTGGGGCAGAGGGCGGCTGTGGCCTGGACTCAGGAGGGAGGCGGGGGGAGTCAGGCAGAGGAGCGTTCTCAGGCTGGCCCGGCCAGGGCCCCTTTCTCTCCATGAGATCATATCTGGGTCAAAGAGCACGTAAAGCAGGCGGACCCTGACGGCCACACAAAGCCCATTCAGGCTGGCCCCTATTCACTCACCTCCTCTCCCCCAGAGCCCGCACCACAGCGACCCCAGCGCAGCGCCTAAGCCCCAGCTTTGATGTCCAAGAACAGAAAACGGTGATTAAATGTTGTTTTAAAGAGGGAGTGCTCACTGCCCTCCCATCTGTCAAGAGAAGGCTGAGGCCTGAGGGGGGAGGGAGTGTGGGGGAGGGGAGGGGAGGGGCGGAGAGGCCTGCAGTGGAGGGAGACCCACTGAGGAGGCCAGGAGGCACGAGGCCTGGGGGATGAGCGGGACCCAGAGAAGAAAGGGAGGGAGGGAGGGATGGCATGGAGGATGGAGCCAGAGGCTCAAAACCAAATCACATGTATTTTGGGGAGAGGACTTTTTTGCCAGATGAGAAATACGGGCAGAGAAGGAAAGAATGTGGGACAGAGACACAAAAGGAAAAGAAAAAACCCAGGAGAGATAATGAGAGAGAAGGAGGCAGGAGTGAAGAGGGTGAAGGGGAAAGGAGATGAAGGGAAGGAACAACGAAGAAAAGGAAGCAAATGGCAGGAGAGGAGGAAAGCCGGACAGAATAGCCGGCGGGGTGAGAGGGGCTGGGGAACACGCCCTGCTGTGTTGTTCCTGGGAAGGGCTTTCCAGGGTGGTAAGTGGACCCGCGGCGGTTCTCCACTCAGGGACCCCAGGGTCCTGCAGACCCTGGACCTCAGGGGCCAAGGGGGCTGAAAGGCTACTCTTCTAGCGCATGCCCAGAGCAGGCAGGGGGAGCAAAGAATGGGCCTTTCCTCGCAGACTGCCATGTCAGCAGGGTGCGGAGTGACGGCTCCCAGTGACTCCCAATCACGCAGGCCAGGCCGGCCCCTGAGCCTTGTTTCTCAGCCCAGGAGGGCCCCCGCAGCCATCACTGCTGTGCCCCCAGGTTTTAGTGAGCAGATGGGTTACTTTGGTCAGAGCAGGGCAGGCAGGATGGCCTTGGGCAGAGGCACTCAGCCAGCACATCTAGGATTGGGTGGAATTGGTTTTCCAGCTCCAGACAGAGGGCAGAGTTCCCATCCCCAATGGGAGGAAGGAAGCAAGGCCTAGCAAGGAAGCCTTGGCCCAGAGACAGGGGGAAGAGATGGGAGGGGTGGCACCCACCGACTTTTGTGGGAATGCTTTGTTTTCCTAGCGGTGACGCTGGGCTTGCACCTCCACCCCCACCTGCCCCCATCTCCTTTCTCCAGAGCTGGGCTGCCACAGATCCAGGGGCCTTAAATTGGGTGGCAGCTTCTTGTTGACTAATTTCTGAAGCTTGCTTAAGCTAAGAAGTTAAAAATGTCTATTAATAAAGACCAGACAGAAGACAGTCTTCTTGCCTCTGGAGTCCTGGGAAAACTAATCTGGTATCAGATTTGGTTACAAATTCTGACTCGTGACTCACCAGCTATGTGATCCCAAGAAAGTAACGACCTAAGTAAATGGATTTTGACTTGGTAGCTAATTAAAGTAGCAGTCTCCCGAGGGCAGGGGTTCATCTGTTCCAACCCGGCTGTGTTGCCAAGGCCCCCAACAGTAACTGGTCCAGCCTACTGAATGGATGCCTGTGTTGAAGGAATAAATGAACCAGTGCCTACTTCATGCATCGTACTGTACCAAGGGTCAAAGGGTAGTTATTGTATTTAACACTATTAAAAAATTTTATTGATTTTATGCCCTGGCGGGTGTGGCTCAGCGGACTGACTGCTGGCATGCGAACCAAGTGGTTGCTGGTTCGATTCCCAGTCAGGGCACATGCCTGGGTTACGGGTCAGGTCCCCAGTAGGGGGTGCACGAGGCGACCACACACTGATGTTTCTCTCCCTTCCTCTCCCTCCTTCTTACTTTCTCTAAAAATAAATTTAAAAAATTATTTTTTAAAATTTTTATTGATTTTAGAGAGAGGTAGGAAGAAAGAGAGAGAGAGAGAGAGAGAGACATCAATCTGCTGTTCCATTTATCTGTACATTCATTGGCTGATTCTTGTATGTGCCCTGACTGGGGACTGAACCCACAACCTTGGTGTATCAAGACGACACTCTAACCATCCGAGCCACCTGGCCAAGGGCCAACACTATTTTGTTTTTTAAGTATTAGAAAAAATATGTCATGGAGTGGGTGTGTGCCTGATAAATATGGCATAAAAGTAACACATAATAAGGCCGCATGTGGATCATCCAGAGCTTTCTCTTCCCCCTCCCCAGACAGAAATCTCAGTTCCTCTGCCATGTTCCCCACCCAAGAAAAGGAGAAAAGACAAACCAGGTTTTAAAAATGGGGACACTTCAAGCCAGAGACAACTGAATTAACTTTATTCTCTTCTAACTGCAGATTCCAGGTATACAACTGAACATTGCTATTTTTCTTATGAGACTTATAAATAAAAATACAAAAAATGTTCACTACAAAAAAATCTACTGTTAGTAGGATGTAAAAAATATTCTCTTTGCTATCGAAGGCACAAACTTCACTTAGTGACACATGGAGAGAGAAAAACCTGCAGCAGTAAATTCATTTTTTCTTTTTTTTCTTTTTTAAATCTTGTCAGAACACTGAAATTACAAAGAAACGCATCAATCTACACGGAACGAAGGCAGATGCGGAAAGCTGCAACCAGGACCACACAACTCCGAGGGGACTGCTTGGGGACCAGGACAGATATGACTGGCAAGCACAACTTGGGGGTCACCGGGCTGTGTCAGGGGCAGGATGGGGGAGGGAAGGGGGGAGGGAGAGAG
>VMDR010007212.1:0-42119 GCA_007922815.1 Macrotus californicus | reverse complement strand
CAATTTCTTCTTTTGTATGGCATTTAATTTAAAAATGAAAATTTAAAATAATAATAATGAGATGTCTATTCTATGATAGTAGTACAAGAACAGACTCGAAAGAGGAAGAATTTAAAAGTGTTAGTAACCTGTCCTTGGAATTCTGTGGCTGCTAAAAATCTCAGAAGACCCCAGAATCCTAACACATACAGTATCAGCATGGGAAAAGGAAATATTGAGCTCCATTCTTTGCCCTTTCCTTCACATTGTACTAATTTGTGAGGGCAAGACTATAGAGACCCATTAGCCTAGTTGTATTTTAAAAATAAGGTAGTTACAACTTTTGAATATGCTATCTTAGTGTTATACAGTGGTCATAATAGCAATGCTTTCTCTCAGAATTCCCAATTGTATTGATAAAATCAATATCTAATAGATGATAGCAATGCAGTTCCTGTTAAAAGACAGAATGTCTTCCAAGCTATAAACGAATAGTGCAGGATTTGACAGTATTAATATACTTAAAAGAAGGCTGTATCAAAAGAATGCAATATGGTAAACATGGAGTCAGAGAGGAAGATTTTGGCACCATTTATCCAGGGTTGTCTAAGAAATGGAGAGAGACTGAGTCTGAGGAAGAAACATCAAAATACTCATTACTTATATCTCTATTGTGGGATAGAGATTTTTTGTTAGGTTTTATCATGACTTAAGTGAAATCTCTCTCTGGTTCATACAGTTTCTGTGCTTGCCAAGTAATTTTTAATTTCTAAATTTGCCTCTTGATTAACCAGCTGCCAAGAGGCAGACACAGTATACTATTAGTGGTGGAGGTATACCCTCTATTGTAAATTAATATATTTTCATGGGGTTAAAAGATCTCATCAGTGCCTTGTGGCCATGGTTTTTACTCTAAATTAGGAAGTTTGACCTTCTGGCTTATATATCATTTATTTATGGAATTTAAGGTCCACCAGGTTGGATTTATGGATACAATTGAGCTAGGAAAGGAGACTGCAACCTTGGACAGTGATGCTATCCCAGGAGACTCTGCCTAAACCACTAGTTCTTAACTTCAAGTAAATTTTTTCTGCCCACTTTCAAAGTGGCTTAACTCAGATCATTGGAAAAGTGGAAGAGTGATTTCTCTTGTTAGTTGCTTGCCAAAAACAAAACACAGACTAAAAAAAAAAATTCCCTATGTCCAGATACATGGTTTTAGCTCCAGCCCACCTATGGAAATCCAATTCCCAAGCTGTCATCTATCTATGCATAGCTGGTTCAATATAATATGCATCTCATTGAGGAGAATTGAATTTCTGTCTTACAGATGCCAATTGCAAACTCCCAGATTTCAAACATTCATCTTTAGTGAACTTTAGGTACTTTGTTAATACTCTAAGTGGTTTGATTAGGGGAATTAGAAGCAATTAGAAACAATGAGAAAATATATTTTGAAGCTCTTTCTCGGGCTTAACTCAGTTGAAAACTTGGTTTAAGTGGTATGATTTTAACAGATTGTCTATAAGCTAAACTGTAGCTATCATAAAATATGTAGGATCTAATGATACACCTATAAATAACTTTTAATTTTAAACTGTTAATACACAGGATGAGGAGTTCAGTACAGAGTGAGTTGCATGGATTAAGAAGCTTAGGGGTGTTCTTTTTATTGAATGTTTGGTATACGACATGAAGAAAGGTTAAAGGCAGGAAAAAAATTATATCAAGAACTTTATAAGAAGCTTAAGATAGAAAAGTAAGAAGCTTTAGGTACCTCACTATATCTAGATGGGATAAGAACGATAATAACCCACTGATTACTCGCTCAGAAGAAAACCATATTGTTCAATAGAAAAACTCATTTCCTGGAACTGGAATTATTGTCAAATATCTTTTCTTTAATGGATTTCATTTTCAAAAATGAAAAAGGCTTTTTGTTTGTTTCTGATTATAAAAGTAATGGGATTGATGGGAAAGATAGTGGTATAAGTACACATTTATCTGTGCCTAACATTTCTGAAAGGAAGCAAAAGAACCAACAAACAAAAATAAAACTTCATTAATGCGGAAACTAGAGCAAGTTTCGTCTTCATAATGCAATATCTGGATCAAGGATGCCAAGGGCACGCACATGCTTCCCCACTCATGAGCAGAGTGGGCTGGGCTGTGGGAAGTGGGCAGAGATGGTGCAGAAGAACCTCCATGGTACTTCCCAACCAGAGGAGCAGACACAAGTGTTATAAGTGGGCTGCAGGAAGGATGATACACATCTTTTTTTGTGTGGAGGGGATCCTGGCAAGGAAACTGCATGGCTAAATAGTCTCATTCTCTTCCTCTGCCCCAACTTCCTAAGCAGTAGAGATCTACAGATGAACTTTATTGGGGCTGTGGACCAGAAATAATAGTTTTGACTCACAAAATTAAGCTTTTAAAGAGAAGTCTCAATATTGAGAATATATTCTATATAAGAAGTAGGAAAGTTAAGTGTAAATTTAAGAGACACTCCCCCCCATGGAATGACAGCACAAAGTGGATGAGAATATAAGATTTTTAGTAAATTCAGAAAGACAATTCAGAGTCAAACCTTTCAGACTACAGTTGTAGGTAGGCACAACTCCTTCCCCACCCACTTACCTCCACTGTAGGCTGCTAAGTAGTAGAAGAGAAAATATTTACTGTAACATTTATTCCTTTAGTTTTACTGCTCATGGAAAGATGAAAATAATGCTTGAGTGGATACACTTGAGGAGGCTATCTGTACTAATCTAGGGCAAGTGATTAGACTTACGTTTATGAGATGAATATGCAGGAAAACATCAGCTCACAAACATTGTATAGCAAAAAGGATTAAAGAGACATTTCATTCAACAGATGGATGAAAATAACATTTTGGAACATTTACTATAGAAAACAGAGAACCATTTGTGCTTACAAGGAAATTAAAATGTATTCAAGCAGGATATTTTATTTTATTTTTTAAGATTTTATGTATTTATTTTTAGAGAGAGGATAAGGGAGGGAGAAAAAGAGGGAGAGAAACATCAACATGAGAGAGAAACACGGGTTGGTTGCTTCTCGCATGCACCCCAGCTGAGGACTGAACATGCAACCTAGGCGTGTGACCCCATTGGGAACTGAACTGGTGATCTTTCTGTTTGCAGGATGATGACCGACCGAGCCACTCTGATCAGGGCATGTAAACATTTTTAAAGCTGTGGGATTATTTCCTTCAAAATAAATTTTATATAGATTCTTAAGAATTAAGAGAGGCAGTTCTGATACTTTTTATGTGGTTATTGATTTAACAAATGTATTCTTTTCAATACCCATAAGCAAGGGTCATCACAAGCAGTTTTCATTCATTTGGGATGAGCAATAGTTCACATTTATGAAGTTGTGCAATGGTCTGTACCTGCCCTCTGTCACAGTCTAGTAGTCTGAAGGGACTTTGATTATCTGGACATTCTTCAGAATATCACATTCGTTTGGTATCTCGGTGTCATCATATTATATGGTTCCGATGAGTGGGAAATTGTAAATGTTTCAAATGCCAATGTGAGACATATGAACTGCAGAAGTGGGAGATAAAACTCTATAAACATTCAAGGGCTTGCCACATTGGTGAGGATTTCAAAGTCTAATGATCTGATACAAACTTTGGCATCAGACAGAGTTGGCTTGAGTTCATGTTCCATTATTTGTTAGCTTTGAATAAGTTCCTAACCTTCTAAGTCCAAGTAAGGTTGAAATGATTCAATTTATGAGGACCTTAGAATGCTGCCTGGCACATGTTTAATGTACCTGATATTCTTCTTCTTCTTATTACTCATTTTAGGGACCAGAATCTTGACTGCAATTGTTATTTGGGTCCAGCCAGTTCAGAAATCTATTTATAATAATGTATGGTAGCATTCTTTAACTCATAATTATAGAATAATAAAACAAGGTCGAGCTGAGAATATCTGAGCCCACATTATGGAAAGGGAAGCTGGAGTGAGTTTAGTTATGTGGGTGACTTCAGGATAATTCATTTTTATTATTTATTATTTTAAATTAAATGTATTATTACTCATGCATCTTCTTGGGAAGGATGGAGCCTTGACCTCTCTCTTTTCTGCTTACTCCTTGTAGCTGGAGAAGTGAATTATGATAGATATAACTTAGGAGAGTTATTAACAGCAGCTAGATTATTTTAATAGGGGCAGGATCATTGCAATATGAGGTGGGCTGGTCTCTCGTCCTCTCCTGGGCTCCTTGCTGTAAGGAGTCAGTTTGTGAAAACGACGCTGAGTCCTACCCAAGGAAGACAGATCAGGTTTCTTGCTCTCTGGGTTTTGGCTTCTTCATCCGTGCCTGGACAGTTGAGTCAGGTTAATCTTTCTCCTCTAACTCAGGAGAAAGGTTCATTTTGTCCTCTGGTCTAAACCATTTTCTCAATCTTTTAAAAATGCTAATCGATATTTTTTGACTTAACTTTAATGTTAATCTATAACATGATTACTATAAAATGAGATTCTGATATTCATTTCCATTTCTTTAGCTATTGATTGATTGTTGATTCATCTATTCACCTACTCATTCCTTCATACATTTATTATGGATATGTATTACTCAATATATATTGAGTTCCTGCTATGTGCCAGGGATTCTAGCAGGCACTGCAGCGACAAAGTGGACTAAAATCCCTGTCTCCATGAGACTTATATTCTTTTAGGGAAGTCAGACCATAAGCAATATTAACAAATAAAACATGGATGTGTATAAACAATAAAATATAGGTAGTGATAAATGGTGCTAAGAAAAAATAAAGCAGAAGAAAAGTCAGGAAGTGTCATGAATAGGATGGATTTTGAATTTTGGATTGGGTGGCCTGAGAAGATGTCTCTGAAATGATAAAGGACTGAAGGAAAAGGAAGAACAAGGGCTGAGGCTACCTGGGGCGAGGATCCCAGGTGAAATGACATGATATTCATTGGTCAGAGGTGGGAGTGTGAGGAGATGTTCTGAGTGGTTGGTAAGGACTTGGACACCGAATGCAAGGGGAACCTTTGGAGTGTCTTGACTGCTGATATGCCCTGCATACTAACAGTGCACAGAACAGACAGAATTCCTGCCCTCGTGAAATGTATTCTAGTAGAGGAGGCAGACAATAACAAAATAAATAAAATCGATAGAATTAAAGGTAGTAAGTGCTATTAAAAGAGAATAAGTCAGGGAAAGAGGGCATTCTGGTTGCAAGGTTGAGCACACACTGCTGGGGGTCCTGAAGAGGGTGTGAGAGTAGATGCAGGGAGACAAGTTGGAGGTCGTTGCAGTCATCAGGGCAGGAAGTGGTGACAGTGGTGGGGAGTAGCATGGTAGGGGTGGAGGTGTGGGGACAGGGCAGATTCGGGACATATTTAGAAGGCAGAGCCAAGCAGAATTTGTGGATAGGTTGGATATGTGATGCAAAAGGAATGGAATTCCACAATGACTCCAAGGTTTTTGGGCTGAACAACTGGAAAGATGGAGTTGCCACCAACTAAGATGGGGAAGACCAGGGAGCAGCAGGTTTGGGGGAACATTTGTGAGCTCAGTTTGAACCTGTTGTTTGCAAGGCCCACTAGATATCCATGTAGAGATGTTGAGAGGGCAGTCTGGAGTTAAGATAGAAAAGTTGGCATGGAGTTTTGCTTTTTGGGTCATGACTGTTTGCGCCACAGTTTCTTACTGGGAGGCAGTGAAGAGCATTGGGTCTGTCTTTTGATGATCTGGGCTCAAGTTCCGCTCCGAGACTCCCTAGCTCTGTGCTCTTGAGCAATTATTTAACTTCTCTGTGACTCAATTTTGTCATCAGTAAAATGGGAAGAAATAATTGTGTAACTCATAGAATTGCTTTGAAAATGAAATGAGTTCATCCCTCTCATGATCTTGGCAGTATGCCTGACATGAAGTAAGTATTCAAAACAAAAATTAAAAAAAATCACGATAGCAGTAGCTAACACTTCTGTAGTCCCCATTTTATGCCAGGCACTTTCTTAAGAACTTTGTATATTTTAACTCATTTTATCACTCACAACCCCCTGGGAGGCAGATATTATTACATTGCAGTGACATACAGGTGACATGGAAGGCCAAGTTACACAGCTGGCAGGTGGCAGAGTTGAGGTTTAATTCCAGGCTCTGACTCCAGAGTCATGCATTCTGGACTCTCAGAACTTCCAGAACATGCTAGCTATGGGTATTATTTCCCTGGGTTTTTCCTTCCTTGTATTAGGGCATCCATTCTTAATTTATTTATGAACTTGTTCCAAGTTCAGTTTTAGAGACTGGTATTTATCAATTTTACTTGTAAGAAGTATTGCTACCACCAATATACTTTGAACAATATAATTTCTAATTGCCCTTGAAATGACCTATCTCTATTTGCCAAGTCTTGGTGCTTCCTGTCCTCTAGTTTGAGCATTATCTTCAGTATCCGGCTGGTCAGCATTCTGCCCTTGCAGCAGCAACACAGGGATGCAGTTCTGCCTGCCTCAGTGGGAAGAGCCGATTCCTGGTTGAGATTCCACCACCCCTGGCTGCTGCCACTTGGGGGCATGCTTGTTTTACCATTTCATGTCCATTCTGATGTGGACAATAGTTGCATAGCTAAATGGCAACTCATACCCTTGAGTTTGCTTTTGTCACATCACACACATAATATATAGTAAATATTATTTCCAGTAGATATTTATAAGATCCTTATTCAGGATCTTATTAAAATATGATATTTTAATAATTTAAAACATTGGTAATTGGTAACTTACATTTTATCTTCACTTATTCTTCTTTCGACACTCCTTTTTTTGTTTATATAGAGCTGAGTTGCTGACCTATATTATTTTTCCTCTCTTTGGAGAGCTTCTTGAGACATTTCTTATAAGGCAGGTCCAATGACCGACCACAAATTCCTTCAATTTTTGTTTGTCTGAGAAAATACTTCTTCTTTACTTTTGAAGGATAATTTTGCAGGGTACAGAATTCTAGGTGGCTGAGCTTTTTTTTTTCTTTCTCAACACTTTACATATTTAATTTAACTCATTTCTTGCTTGTATGTTGTTTGAGGAGAAGTCGAATGTCATTCGCATCTTTGTTCCACTATAGGGAAAGATTTTCCCCCTCTCTGGCTTCTTTCAAAATTTTTCCTTTATCTTTGATTTTCTGTAGTTTGAAAATTTAAATGTAGGTTTTAAATTGTAGTTTGAAAGTTTAAGTGTAGGTTTTATTTGTTTCATTTTATTTTTGTATTTATTCTACTTTGTGTTCTCTGAGACTTCTGACTCTGTGGTTTGGTGTCTGATGTTAATTTGAGAAAATTCTCAGTCACTATTGTTTTAAATATTTATTCTGTTCCTTTCTCTCTTTTGTTCTCCTTTTGGTATTCTCAGCATGCATCTGGTATACCTTTTGTACCTGTCCTATGGTTCTTTTTGTTTTTTCCAGTTTTTGTTCTCTTTGCTTTGTAGTTTTGCTTCCTCCCTTCCTCCCTCCCTTCCTCCCTCCCTTCCTTCCTTCCTTCCTTCCTTCCTTCCTTCCTTCCTTCCTTCCTTCCTTCCTTCCTTCTCTCTCTCTCCTTCTTTCTTTTAAAAAAGATTTTATTTATTTATTTATTTTTAGAGAGACGGGATGGGACGGAGGAAGAGAGGGAGAGAAATGTTGATGTGCCAGAGAAACATTGATTGGCTTCCTCTCATGCATCCCCAGCCAGGGACCTTGCCTGTAGCCCAGTCATGTGCCCTGACTGAGAATTGAACTAGTGACCCTTTGGTTTGTGGTATGATGCCCAGCCCACTGAGCCACATAGGTCAGGACAAGTTTTGGAAGTTTCTGTTAACATAACCTCAAGCTTTAAGATTCTTTTCTCAGCCATGTCCACTCTAGTAACAAGGTCATTAGAGGCGTTCTTTATTTTGTTAACAGTTTTTGATCTCCAACATTTCTTTTAGTTCTTTCTTAGGATTTCCATCTTTCTGCTTACATTGACCATCTGTTCTTGCATGCTGTCTACTTTATCCATTAGAGTCCTTTAGCATATTAATTATAGTTATTTAAATTTCCAGTCTTATAAGTCCAACATCCCTCCATGTCTGCTTCAGATGCTTGCTCTGGTTATTCATACTGTGTTTTTTGCACTTTTGTATGCCTTGTCATTTTTTTCTTCATAGCTGAGCATGATGTACTGGGTAAAAAGAACTGCTGTAAATAAGCCTTTAGTAATATGGTGGTGAGTGTGGCAGAAGCAAAGTGTTTTATAGTCCTAATTAGGTCTCAGCCTTTTAGTGAGCCTGTATTTCTGGACTATGAACTTCACAATGTTTCTCTGTCCACCACCCCTGCCCCCTCCTCCCTGCCATCCCACACACAAAGATGGAAGAGAATGGTTATAGTGAAGAGACTACGGCTGACCGGGAGGTTCCCTTGCTGTAGGTCAGTTAGGTTCTGGTAATACCCCAGCAAATTAGGCTCTGGCTAACTAGTTTCTCCTGAGGGCAGTTGTTAAGAAAAATAGAATGATCCAGTTTTAAACTCTCAGAGGTGTCCACATGGAGCCTCAACTGGTCAGTTACAGCTCAGGTTTTTTTCTCTCTGGCACTGGTGCCCAAGGTGGGTTCCCCTTCTGAGTCTCTTCTGGGAGCCATGACTTCCTGTTTTCACCTTTCTGTCTCTTCAGTCTTGGAGGCAGCAGTTTTCCTAATGCTCTCCCTTGTCTTTTGGATCCTAGAAATCAGTCTATTCAGATTTTTACTTATTAGGATGGAGTGGCAAATTCTAAGCTCCTTATATGCTGAGCCAGAAATCTGAAGTAGCAATCAGTAACTTTTAATCAGGTAAGAATTTTAAATATTTAGGTTTAATTGTAGTATATATACAATAACAAAGCAATGTCTTTAATGTGTATTTCAAAAAATAATTGAGCTATATTTTTATAAGAAAAACTCTATATTACATAATTAGTTGAGAGTAAAAATCTACTCCTTTGAACTCGTTGTAAAAAAAAATGATATAAAGTGTGGTTTATGGGCCAAATCCACCTGCCTACTGCCTGTTTCTCTATGGTCCATGAGCTAAGAATTCCTTTTCATTTTTAAGTTGTTAAAAAAGACAAGAGATGAATGCAATTTTGTGACACATGAAAATTATGTATAAGGCAAATTGCAGTATCCATAAATAAAGCTTTATTGGAACACAGCCACACTGTTTACATGTTGTAGATGGCTGCCCTCACACTAAAATGACAAAGTTGAGTAGTTATGACAGAGATTGTATACCCTGCAAAGCCTAAAATATTCACTATTTTCCCTTTGCAGAACAAGTCTGCCAACCCCTGAAATAACTAATAAGCAAATGATGCCTCAGGTATCCTTGGTGAGACTGGAGTCCTGCATCACCTTGTCAGGGTCTGTTTCTTGCTCCGCTTACAACATGCAGATCCATCATTTGACAGTGGATGCTGACTGCAGTCAGATGAGACAGCCAGAGAAAAAAATTCAGCCTAATTCCATAAAACTTCTTATCTTAATATGCATTTCCTTTGAAAACAAGATGGTTCTTGTAAATGTTAACTTGTGTTCCAGAAATACAGCTATCTGAATGAGGAATTGCATTTTGAAAGCCTGGGTAACAAGATATTTTTTTTCCAGAATGAAAATTATTTTATTATTTATATTTCTCATAAAATATGCATTTTTATGAGAAAAATAAATGTGAAAAGTTATAAAAACAGAGAGGTATAATATAAAGTAAAAATCACCTAAAATCCCACCTCAGAGATAACCACAACTCGACCTCTTTCTAGCCTGTGGCTCGAGAGAAAGAGCTGATATTTATTTTTCAATCTGCCAAAGGAAAGGGTCCACTTTCTTACCCCAACATGGAGCCCATTGGCTCTTTGCAGCTTAGTTAAACTCTGTGAGGCTCTAGCCACTGACACTCAGGTGGGAAGCTAGTAGGTCTGGCTGCTGTCTACACCTCAGTAGCTCAGTTTGTATCAGGCATAAAAGCAGGAAAATACAGAAAACATTGCATGTACGTTCCTTCATTCAACCATTCAACCAATCAGTGAGTGACTAGTAGCATTTAGCTTTCTATTGCTGCTGTAAAAAATGACCACCAACTTAATGGCTTAAAACAATACAAATTTATTCTTGTACAATTTTGGTGGTCAGTATCTAAAATTAAGGTGTTGGAAGGGCTGCATTTCTTCTGAAAGCTTCAGGGAAGAATCTGTTTCCTTGCCTTTTCTAGCTTTTAGAGGTCAGCGGCATTCCTTGGCTTATGGCCTCTTTTTCTGTCTTCAAATCACATCACTCCAACAGCTGGTTTTGTGGTCACATCTCCTTTTCTCTCACTTTTTTGTAATATCTTGCCTTCCTCTTATAAGGACCAGTGTGATTATATTGGGCCCACGCAGCTGACCCAGGATAATCTCCTCACCTCAAGATCCTTCATTTAATCACACCTGCAAAGTCCCTTTTGCCAAGCAAGGTAACACATTCACAAGTTCTGGGGATTATAATATGGACATCTTTGGGAGGCCATTATTCTGTCTACCTGATTTGTTTCTGACCCTAAACGGGCTCCAGGACGAAAAATGGAGCAGAGATGGTTCTCCAAAAACCTGTTGGTCGGACAGAAGGTGGTGGTTCCCACTGGGTGAGCCTCACCTGTGGCACTGGCTGCAGCAGTAGATACCACAAGTAGGCACCATAAGGGAAGAGGTGGTAGATGCCCTGTGGTGACTAATAGCTCTTGTTTCTAAACATTCATCAGAACCACCCTCCTCACCCCCCACCCCCCACCAGAGTCCCATCAAGACCATGCTCAGGGTGGATATTGCTGGAGGCCAGGGAAGTTGTCTGTTAGCAGATAAAGAGCCTGTGAAGCATGAGCTACCCCGGTGAAATCGTAAATGAAAATCAAAGTGGGAATTCAAAGTCAGACATTGTCTAGCAGCATTTACAAGGGAATTGACTCATGTCAAAAAGTTTCATTTTTGATGTTCACTTATCCTGTGCAGTTTCTTTTATATTCTGTACACTGCTCTTTGGGAAGATGGAAGCTGATTTCTCATGGTAAAGAGAGGCAAGTTAGTGGGGGAAGAGAACAAGGGAATGTGGAGGGGGGCTGGAGAAAAGAGGAGCAGAGAAATGGTGTGTATTTAGCTAGAATTTAAATGTCAGATCTATGAATTTTTATGCATGAATGTTACACAGTCATAAAAAATTTTAAAGCGTTATGTTGGTTTATTGGCTCATCCTTAATAGTTTCCCCATGAATTGTCCATAGGCCAAAATGTTTCCATCCATTTGAAAAAGTGCCCCAAGGAAGCATTATGTGCTCCTGCTGTTGAGATAAAGGTGGGAGGGAGGGATTTTTGGAGGTGAACCATTGAGGGGCATGCAGAAAGCTAGCAATCATAATTTAATCTCCAAAGAGGATGTCAACAGCATGTGCTATACCATATGCTATACCATACTGAAAGCCTCAAAATACCTTAGAAAACTTCAGGAGATTTAACAAATCTAAAGAGTGGTCTTTTGAGGTAGATGTACAGACCTAGTGCAATTTCTTTCTAGGATCAATTGCAGATTCACACAAATGTTTTTAACACTATTTGCTGGGTTTTCTTGGGCATTGAAATAGATCTACTTCCCCACCAAAATGTCCTCTACCTTCTTTATAGCCATTCCAGGTCAGTAGGTGTAGGAAAAAAGCTTATTTTCTGGGGAGATTTTCTGTTAATTAGTGCTAAGGTAACTCTTGGGTTCAGTGGATCCTTTTCAGTACATATCCAGTTACCCACTACTTCTATCATGTTTTAAACCTTTGGCTGATTTAAGAAGCATCAGGATTTGGTGAAAAGAGAATAGAAATGGAATGGAAGGTTAAGAGTTCCCCTCTTGGCTTTACTGCATACTAGATGCATGTCTTTGGAAAGCTAATGTCTTTCAGCCTGGATATTCCACGCTATAAAGTAGTATAATAATCCCTGCTGCAGAGGCTTTCATTGAACATTAATACAGGTAAAGAAACCTGCAAAGTGCCTGGCACAAAACCTGTCATGGGGTCATAGAAGTAATAATCTCACATTTTAGCTGTAGCACAGGTTCCCACAGATGTATCTCTGGACTGATCATTTTGGTGAATTTCCACAGAGCCCGTGATTTGCTACGTGAAGCCCCCTGAGAGGGGTGAGTTCAAAGAGGCTTTCAGGAAATACACCCACCACAGGAATTTTAGTTGCCTGTACATTGTCCCAAACCTATTTAGTCAGGGTTAAAGATGCTGGACCATCAATCTGAATATAAATACATACTTCTTTTTAAAAACCCTGGAGTCAAATTACAAATTATGACCTATAAATGAACCCAGGGCATTTATGCTTCTTCTTGGAAGATTTCCAAGATGTCATTAAAGAGACTTACAGTTACTTAAGCATTACCCTCCCCCGACTCACCATGCCAAGATATAGTGGTTAAGAATTGATCGGCTTGTTCCAGATGGGCCAGTGAAAAAATACAGCAAAAACTACTCAGGGAAGGCGGATGTAACAATGTGTGTGATCTTATGGAAGATGGCATTTCTCTGAATCTGGTCAGGCTGCCTTAACAAAGTACCACACACTGGTTGGCCTAAACCATAAAAGTTTGTTTCTCATGATGCTGGAGGCTGGGGAATCTAAGATTTCATTTTGAAGCCTCTTCCCTTGGCTTGTAGGCAGCCACCATCCAGCTGTATGCCCACATGGCCTCTTCTTAGTGTACAGAGAGCAAAAGCACTGGTGTCTCTTCTAATAGGGACATGAATTCCATCACGGGGCCCCATTCTCATGATATCATCTAAACCCAATTGCTTCCCAAAGGCCTCAGCTCCAAATACCATCACATTAGGGGTTAAGGCTTCAACATGTGACACAGACATTCAGTCTTAATAGCACTTATGAGTGGCAAAACATGTGAGAAAATACGGCCACAAATCCAAAAAACATATAACCTCTTGATTCTGACTGTTCACCCTTCCACTGCTCTCCCTTCTCCCCACCTGCCTAAGCAACCTTAAAACCTGTTCTCCTTTGTACCCAGAGAACTGTTTTAGAATTTACCAATTATTCAACCATGACTTACTCATCACCAAATATTGTGAATTTGACTGACAATATTACCCTGTTTTGGAGGGAAAGAAAACACAATTTTGCAATAAATAAATATTTGAATAAATAAACATAAATTTTGCAATCTGTTTGAAATTGTGTTTTGTAGGATTATTCCCACATGACATTTATAAAAAGAAAAACTGGAAGATAATAATTTGTCAGTATGGGTTCAGCATTATCCAATGGGCACAAAGACTGTCTCTAAAAGAGAATTCTGATCAATGAGGAAGTAACTTTTTTTTTGTAGAGCAGGATCTTTCCAGGCTTTGCCAGTGATAAGGTAACATATCCCTGTTGGTCATCAAATTTCTTGCACCTCAATGTTTTCTGCTTACTAAGAAAGATACTGATAACTAATTTAGTTATGCAGGTGTCTTAATGAGGAAGAGTGAGCTCCAGAAAGTGACAACTATACTTAAATAAATAAAAAAATTTTAAAAAATCTGGCCCTTAGAAAAAGGAAGGCATGTCTTTCATTGCCAATGACATGCATCAGCCTTTAGTGGGTTCTCTTTATGGGGGCGAGGGGGCTGTTTCCCAAACCTGGTCAACTCTGAGCACACTGAAAAAAAAATAGAGTTTTTAGACTTTAAATCTTAGAATTAGAGCCTGAATATAGAGATTACACCGAGATACTGACCACAGTGAGCCCTTGCTGGAATTGTCAATATATCCACATCCCTTGGACCTTCTCACTTGACGAGTCTGAATGGGCATGTCAGTTGCCATCTGCCAGCTATTGTGTTATCTTCATATACTAGGGGAATTATCTCCCTCTTTCAAGCTCACAGAACAGCTTTGCTCCATGAATAGAATACTTGGCAGCACACGCAGTAACCATGCCAGAATGCCGTAGGACATAAAATAGAATATATTTTCAGGATCTCTGATAATTTCTTCATATGCACATCCTACCTCCCCAAAGAGTCTGTGAAACGGCTTAGTTTTTTAAAAAATTATATAGTATTAATTATGCTATTACAGTTGTCCTAATTTTCCCCCTTTGCCCCCTCCACCCAGGACCCCCCACTCCCTCAGGCAATCTCCACACCATGGTTCATGGTCCACGGGTCATGAATGAAAGTTCTTTGGCTACTCCATTTCCTATACTGCACTTTACATCCCCATGGCTATTCTGTAACTACCTATTCATACTTTTTAATCCTCTCACCTCTTCACCCCCTCCCCCACACCCCTCTCCCATCTGGCACCCATCAAACCACTCTCCATATCCATGATTCTGTCTCTGTTCTTCTTGTTCGCTTAGTTTGTTTTTTAGATTCAATTGTTGATAGATATGTATTTATTGCCATTTTATGGTTCATAGTTTTGATCTTCTTTTTCTTAAATAAGTCCCTTTCACATTTCATATAATAATGGTTTGGTGATGTTGAACCCCTTTAATTTTTTCTTGTCTGGGAGGCTCTTTATTTTTATCATACTAAATGATAGCTTTGCTGGGTAGAGCCATCTCCAAAACAACTTAGTTTTAAGGGACACATTTTACACCAGGAATCAGTGAAAGTTTCTGGAAGCTGTAAAGAAGTTTGAAGACAGTTGTGTTTTCCTCCTTTGAGCAGAAGGTTATACACAAAAGAGTTACAACACTGAGCCCAGCAGGGCCTGTCTCTCCAATCACAGTCCATAGCGCCTGAAGTTAGAAACTGTGTCCTGGGAGAAGACTGGCTGGGAACTTTGAGGCAAGTTCAGTAGAAGGTATTTTCATTTATTCATATTGCAGACTAGACATTTTGGTAGTTTTCTGGCCACTAACTCATTTAATACAGATATTCTTGATCCACTCCTTTTTGGCTGGGTCTTTTTGGATATTTTTGCCATTCTGTTACTAGAACCTTGCAGTAGGTATAATTTCTGTAATTCTTCGGGGTACAGGTTTTATTGTACTGCATACATTAATATACTCCTTTAACTTTACACAGACCTCTGCCTCAGAACAGCTGTCTCTATGAATATTTTATTAGTGTTTACTAGTAACACTTTTCCAATTCTCTTTTTCTTTTAAACAACTTCACTGGTTCTCTTTTGTTACTGGATTTGTGTATTTAAAACAAGAACTCTTGCCAGAGACCATCCTTCATATGTGCTAGGAATTTATAGGTGTAAGATCCATAAGTTTCCTCCAAGCAGAAATGTCAGTGATGTCCTGTGTATGTATTATTGACATAAAATACATCTACAAAAACAGTAATTCCTCAAATAATGGAATAGTGAAGGGTTTAAAGCACAAGAAGACAACATTCAAGAATATCTTCCAAACAGGCAAAAATTGGGGTGCTCAAAATATCCTTCAATATAAGCATGTTTTTTTCATAGAAATTTTTTAATATATATTTTATTGATTATGCTATTACAGTTGTCCCATGTCCCCCTCTTTATTCCCCTCTGCCCTGCACACCCCTTCCCACCCACATTCCCCCTCTTTAGTTCATGTCCATGGGTCATACATATACATTTTTTGGCTTCTACATTTCCTATACTGTTCTTAACCTCTCCCTGTCTATTTTCTACCTACCATTTATGCTTCTTATTCTCTGTACCTTTTCCCCCTCTCTTCCCCTATCACTCCCCTGCTAATAACCCTCCTTATGATCTCCATTTCTGTGATTCTGTTCCTGTTCTAGTTGTTTGCTTACTTTTTTTTTTTAGGTTCAGTTGTCAATAGTTGTGAGTTTGGGTCCATTTGATCTGTGTATGTGGTGGGAGAGAGGGGCGGCTCCAGTGACCTGCTCTGTGAACATGGGAACTGTGTTAAGGCTGCTTGGTTGGGGACGGGGGAAGGCACAAGCAATTCAAAGTAGTTGTGGTCAGAAGAATCTGGAATAATGCATAAACTGAGTCTGGTATAGGTTTGTTCAGAAAATAGTGATTTGCCCCAGATCTACCCCACTAGACTCTTCTCGGCCTGGAAAATTCCACAGGAGTAATCAAGAATACATATCCAGCATGAATTCTCATAAAACATTTATACTTCTCGCTTTCCCTAGGGCACCTAGCAAAGTGCCTGCCACATAAAAGTCTCTGGGCAATTTGGTTTTAGAAGCCTCATAGTTCTTGCAAAGCCATCCCAAGTGTCTGATGGACCCAGCAGACAAATTACCGCACTTGTCTATGGAATTAGCTTCTCACAAATCATCCATATTAGACACGAGAGTGAAAAACAAAACAGAACCCTGTTTCTGATACTTAACTTAATTACGTGGTTCGTTTCTATAACTTAAATCTCAACCTACTGGAAATGATTTTTATCCTTTTTGAAAAACTTTACTATTCTTTTTCTTTGAGTATATGGGCATTTAAACCATTTTTTCATAGTTAGGACAGGATATTTGAATACTTACGCTTTTTTATAATTCAAAGCTGTTTAATTTTGAACTTAAGATGACCAGGAGTACCTTCTAGCTCAGATTATATGAGTAGTAGGAACGTTTTATGTTTAGTTTTTGGAGAAGAAGGGGGATGGGGGGCAGTGGTAGAAGGTAAGAGGGAATCCAAGGAGGACTAGAGATGTACTGATTTTTATTTGGAAATGGAGATGCCTACCTAGGCATCTCAGTTAGAACACGAGTGCAGGGACTAAGCTCTCAGTTTGTCCTACTTCATTCAAATATTACTTCTTAAAACATATGAAAGGTTTTAAAAATGTTTTAAATAAGAATAACACAATTTTATTTGGCAAGGATGAACTATATAAAAATGAGAGCTATTTAGAATTTGCTTACATGTTTACTATATATAGATATGCTTTATAATATATATTGTATATGTTTTCAATATTGTCTTATATGACAAATACTATTCATTCCTATAATGTCTATTGGGGCTAACTACCAATACTTTCTCCAGAATTTAACCAGAATTGTAAAAATTGCAGGTCCTTTCTGATCCTTATCTGAACCCTTTCTATTATTCTTCAGGTTTGGAATCTCCATTCCATGTCCTGTGACTTAGACTGATCTTCAACTGCCTACTTCTTGATATTTTTGCTAATCTGCTTTTTACTGAGGACTCTTAGCCTGTTTGTCTGCAGGTACCCAAATTTCCATCCCTGATGTGAAGGGTTTATTAGCAACATATTTGTGCAGCACAGCAGATGGGACTTTGGATGTACCCCCTTTGAGATCTCTGACAGCCCTGGCTGGTGTGGCTCAGTGGGTTTAACGTCGTTCTGTGAAGTGAAGTTTTCCTGGTTCAATTTGTGGTTGGGGCACATGCCTGGGTTGGCGGTGTGCATGAGGCAATGATCAATGTTTCTCTCGCCCATTGATCTTTCTCTCCCTCTCTTGCTGTCTCTCTAAAAAAAAAAAATCTTTAAAAAATTAAAAAAAAATAAATGTCTGACATATCCTCTTTGCTATATGCCACTGCTGCGGGAGTGTCTTCACAATTCACCTGTTCAACATGTATGTGCCGAGTGCCCACTTTGGGCCAGGGATTGTGGTAGGTGCTGAGAATACAGAGGGGAGCGCTATGTGCCTGGGCCCTGCCCTCTCAGACCTTCTGCTTTAAAGATGTATGGACAATGAAATGAGCAGTTACAACTGTGAGCGCTGGGATAGGGGAACCATAGGGCGCTTTGGGGTAAAATAGCAGAAAAGGTGAATCATGGTGGGTTTCCTTGCAGGAGGACATGTGCTATATGAAGAAAGAATGTGTAGAGATTAGCTATATGTGGAGCATTTTATAGTTCTCAGAGACTTTAGTGATTAAACAAAGTTAGGTTAAGTGTTGCTTGAAAGAATCCTCTTTATTTAAGATTGTCCCTGTCTCTCAATAAAATCCAGATTAAGTGCTGGCCTCCAAATCATACAAGCCAGGTTTTCTGTTTGTTTGTTTTTCTTTTTAAGTCATTCACATAAAAATCAACCAGTACATACAATATCAGCAAATACTTATTAGGTGCTTTCTATATGCCAGGTACTGGTTAGTAACTTGGTTTACATTGGAAAAACAGGCAAAGATTCTTGCCTGAAGATCTCACATTCTAACTGGGTAGGAGGGTGGCGGATAATAAACAATAAGCATCATAAATAAGTAAATTATATGGTATATTAGAAGGTAGTAGTATGCAAAAGGAAAAAAGTATGGTCCAGTCTAAGGAAAATAGACAGCACAGGGCTAGAAGGCATCTTTTTCTTATTTTTTAAAATGAGCTCGGGTTGGAGAAATAGATCTCACAGTGATTATTCAGGGTTTTTAGTTGCAGGTAACAAAACTCACTAACTTACTTAAGTGGAGGAGTGTTTGCTACAAGAGATCAGACAGGTTAAAGAAACTGTGCCAAGGCCAAGAAACCAAGACTGGTTACTGCACAGCTAAGAACCCAACAGCTTGGAAACGCTCAGGCACACCGCAGGACTCTTGTAGGGGATACCCCTGCCTCTACTGCTGCTGTGCCTGTGACACTGGGGACCAAGAATTGAACCTCCACACAGCTGCTCCAGAAGAGACACATACCTCAACCAGCAGCAGTCTTTGTGCAGAGAGGCTCCACCTGTCACTTCTGGCTCCAGGTTTTTTTGTGAGAACCTAGGCTGCACAGAGAGCCCAGTTTCAAGAGGGTCCATGTAATATAGTTTCTAATTTTCTAGCCTCTATGATACTGGGTGTTATTCCAGAAAAGAGTTGGTGTGAGTGTTGAATGAGCCAGTTTTCTTTATATGTCACATCCAGTTACTAGCCATATGACCTTGGGAATGTTGCTTAATCTTTATTAGCCTCAGTTTTCTTATCTGTTAAATGAGACCAGTAATTGGACATATCTTGTTAGGTTGTTGTGAAGATTAATTAAATAGATAACAAATGTTAGCACTTTACTTAGATGTATGGAATTGTGAAATAAATGTTATCTTCTATTGTTGCTATTATTATTGCTATTAAGTGGCCCTACCTCAAAGGAAATACATGCCCTGGGAAATAACCAAGTCAGGCTGTGTTTGAACTTTGCTGTTGAGCTATTTGTTTTTTACTGAACACACACATTTTTACCAAGCCCAAGGTGCATTACTACTAGATAGAATAACTGAGATCAGGGGTGGGACAAGGAAGGGTGGGCAAGACTTACAAACCCTGCAAAAACTCCTGACTGCCTGTTTAGCTATCTCAACTTCAAGCGTGAGCTCTTTAGTCTTTTGGGTCTCTTGGGTTTTGAGTTCTTTAAGAATTGCAACAAAAACCATTGTCAACTTCTGTCTTCTTTTTCCTGTCTGCCTATTTTAATTATGAATCTTCCATGCTAGAACAGTTTCACTGCAGCAGAATTTATCTTTTCCAAAAAAATCCTCACCTGAGGATATATTTATTGATTTTAGAGAGAGAGGAAGGGAGAGAGAGAGAGAAAAAAATTGATCGGTTGCCTCCTGTACATACCCCCACTGGGAATTGCACCACAACAATTTGGTGTATGGAAAGGTGTTCCAACCAATTAAGCCACCCGGCCAGGGACAGAATTTATCTTAACAATGTCTGTCCCACCAGTCTAGAGGGCCTGGAATTATAATGCTTCTCAGACTATGTGCTAGCGTTTCAGTCCCCAATCGGATCCTTTTAGATTTTCTCTCTGCAGACCATCAGTTTTTTTTTGTTGTTGTTAATATTAGTTATAGCTGGGAACCAGTGTCTCGGGATCCTCATCTGATTCCGAGTAAGTCCTCTCCCTACTTCTGTTATGACCCAAAGCTTAGTACTGAACTCCTGTGTTGGTCTTCACCAATTAGCTGCCTGGCTCTCTACTCCATTTTGGCACCTTCACAGTGGGAGGGGTAGTTCAGAGTGGGAGGGAGGATTTTGGCTTCCAGTTCCCCCAGTTTTCTGGCTGGGTGTTGAGGTGAGGTCCATACTCTATGACTTGAAATACTTTAGACTCCTGTTTGGTCTCTTCCCTTGTAGATTCCTGATCACTGTGTCTTTGACACTCCGTGCTGATTGCTTCTGGAATTTAAAATCTGGGGCAGTGCCCTCTCAGAGACTACCAGGTTGAACCACCTAGCTCTCTTCTGCCAGTTGCTACATTTAGGTTGTGGTCCCCCGACCACTATATAGAAGTCTTCTATTCTGACGGTCCCGGTCCAGTCCACTGGGCTTATGACCAAAGTGAAATCCTTATGAGCACCACCCTATGGCAAGTCTTATGAAAATGAGATGGAAACAGGACAGATACCTTCAGAGGAAAGAGCCAGCAAACATGTCTGAGAAGATCTTTGTTTGCGTCATCGGTCTGCAGGGCCAGCCTTGGCGACATCATTGTTCAGAATTTGATGTAGAAGGCAATTTGTATATGCAGCATCCCTCCAGCTCTCCTTTTCAAAAAAGATTTATTTTTATCCCCCAAATATCCTTCACTTTTTTTATCCTAAGGAGCCCTGCTTCTTTGGCAGTTTTCCTCTGGCTGCATTAGTTAGAAAGCTCTCTGAGCAGCTCTCCTTGGCTGCCGATCCCTGTCTAACTGACAGCATCTAAGAGATGATCTCTCTCCGGGAATAAGCAGAGGGATTTCTCAGGAATAACTAAAAGTCTTTTAGAAAACAAAGCCTTCTTCCAACCACTTACAATTTCCCTCTGAGTGCTCAGTAAAGAGAAAGAGCTCACGGAAATGTCCCTCCTTGCATTTGCCCTTTGCGGGCCAGCATACCATTTTCTCTGTCCATTATGTAGGGCTGCTTGGTCAGAATAGCAACTTAGAGATGTCACCTTTTCATGGAAGGGGTCTGTCTTTAATATGCAGAGTGGATGGAAGCATGTGGAAATGGGAGCTCAATGTAAAAGGATTTCTCATTGCAGTGTGAATGATGACAACGTTTTTAATCGAGAAGAGCATTGCTGTGCATGAGCCAAGAGACTCTTTCCCCAGCTGTTGGGAACTATTTCCTCCAAGACTCATCCCACTAGCTCTTCATCAGGTGAGAGTGTTTCTTGGGCTGCATGCCAGTTCTTGGATGGCTGAAATAGTTGCTTGGACTCTGGCTGTTCGCCCCACAGTGCTCTCTGAAACAGAGTTGCCCAGAGTGACTCACATAGAAAGCTGTTACCTCATTTTGTTGACTTCCATTGTGTAGGCTGAAGGTTGAGGGTAGCTGGAAGAGCAGAAAGTGAGAACCAGAGATGAGGCAACTAATTTCCAATCTTAATTACCAAATGACACATGAGAACATTGACACCCTTAATGAGGAAAGTAAGGTGACAGCTTTGCTCTCTACAGGATTTCTTTTGCTAAAGTTCTTGTGAGTCACAGCTGAACTGGGGGCAGGCATGGTGAATTCAAGGGGGCTGATAAAATGACGAAGATTTTTCAGTAAACAACTCCCAGTGGGACCTCACAGAAGAGTAGGGTACGGGATGACTCCCACTTCTGCCGAATGGAAGGCAATAACCTTGAGAAATCCCTTCACTGAGTGGCTCTCTTGATGCTAACATAGCCCAGATATGAGCTGAGCTTTATCAACCTCTACAGCCCCTTATAAGACAGAGTGAGCCAAAACACATGTCATGACTTTTAGTCTCTAGATTCCAGTTTTTGTGTGTGTTGTCTTTGATTTTGCCTCTTGTAGACTCTGAGGTCAAACTCAAACCCTTGATTTCCTCAAACATATGCAGTGTAACAAAACAGAAAAGAACATATAGTCAATTTTATTAAAGATGGAGAGGTAAAGGGAGAAGTCCTATCACAATTTGCCAGGAAAATAAGCTAAATTTTTATATCAGTATTCTGTTTTTTTTTCAATTTTTTGTCCCTCACCTCCTCCTCTAACTACCAAGAAGAGCTTCTCACTTGCATTCCATCCCTGTGAGTTCTGGGGCTTCACATGTCACCTCTTTCTCCTTTCATCCATCTCTTCCAGACTGTCCTAAGGAAACTTCAATTTTTACTCCTCTGTTATGCAGAACAATGCAATTTTTCTAACTTCAGATCATGAACTTGGACATTCACATGCATCAAATACCCAAAAAGGCAGCAGTGATGATAAATGACCGAAGTAAATTAACATACAATAAAAAAGTTGTTATACATTATTATTCATTTAACAAATATTTACTGAGTGGCTACTATGTGCCAGATGTTGTTCTAAAGCACTGTCCATCTAGACAGCCCTTGGCAGAAATTTGCATAATATCTTTGCTGTCTCAGGATTGGTACCTGGTTTTGACTGGAATATTACCTTTGCTGCCCTATGGGCAAGACCTTTGGTTAATTCTGGCTCTTGCACCTAATAGACCATTCATTCATTCATTCATTCATTCATTCTGTTCTGGAAGACAAACATCATCTCTGACCCATGCTGTCTACCCATTGTGTAGGAGTAGTGACACACTCTGGAGGGACTGGGCTCTGGTCTTGGGAGTGAAGTCTTGGTCTTGGTCTTGGGAAGGTCTGATCTTGGGAGTGAAAGGTTCTATGGTGCTGCCATGGTCTCACATATACCAGAGAGATGAAAAGAAATGATCGTAGGAATATGATGGTCCATAAGGAGTTGATTTGGTCCTCTAAGAGCTTTCTATAGGACTATGGCTGGGCATCTGGGGAGATGGTTGGGGTTGCCTAGAGTTTGCTCTACTCTCTATGCCTACTTGACATGGTTGAATTCAGGTGACCATTTATCAAAAAGGTTTTGCTTCTCCTTAAATACTTACAATTGACATGAGAGAGGCAAATAAATATAAATATTAAAGTGTTGGTTTACCCTGGAGAATGTGGCTCATTTGTTTAGAGCATTGTCCCATAAACCACAAAAGGTTGTGAATTTGATTCCCAGTCAAGGGCAAATGCCTAGGTTGTGGGTATGATCTGTGACCGGGGCATGTGTGAGAGGCAACTAATTGATGTTTCTTTTCCCCTCTTTCTCCCTCCCTCCCCTCTTCATATACATACATACATACATACATACATACATACATACATGTGGGCTCTGGAGTCAGGCTACTTATGCTTCAATCCTATGTGACATTGGGCTAGTACTTCTCTATCCTTGGTTTTCTCAACTGGAAAGCAAGGATAAGAATATCTACTACATAGGATTGTTGTAAGTTGGAATGGTTAATTTTATGTGTTAACTTGACTCGGCTAGAGTGTACCCACATATTTGTAATACATTATTTCTAGGTGCATCTGTGAGTGTGTTTCTGGATAAGATTGACATTTAAATTGGTAGACTTAGTACAGCAAATTGTCTTCCCTATGTGATTCTCATTCAATTCACTGAAGCCTGAATAGAATAAAAGACTGAGTAAGAAAGAATTCTTTCTCTCTGTCTCACTGTGTTTGGGCTAAAGTATCAGTCTTTTCTGCCTTCAGACTTGGACTTGGATTGGAACTATATTTTCTGCTTTCCTGGGTCTCCAGCCTGCTGACTACAGATCCTGGACTTCTCAGACTCCATAATTATGTGAGCCAAATATATTTAGATATACATATATATAATTATGTATTTATATGTATATAATCTATAGTATATTTTTTCCATTGATTCTGTTTCTCTGTAGAACACAGATTAATACATTAAATTATGTAAAATGATTTAAGTAGAACCCTTACCGTACAGCTAAGTGTTGCAGAGTAAGCATTGATATACTTCTATGATTCTTCAGACATTCATTAAGCTCAACCTTTGTGCTGAACAGTGTTCCAGGTACTGGAGATATAGTGGTGAACAAGATGATCAAGAAGACTGCTCTCAAGGAGCTTGCGATCTAGTGACAGAAGACAAATAACATACAAGTAAGTGTATTTTAGAGATAATTTCAGAGGGTGATAGGTTCTGTAAAGGAAGTAAAACAGGTTAATGTTATAAGCAGATTGAATGAACTTCTTTAGATAGGGTGGTTAGGGAATGTCTTTTAAAAGTATTGGGTTGGCCCAAAAGTCCATTTAGTTTTTTCTGTAAAATAAAAGACACATTTTTCATTACCACTCAAAATCTTATTGATTTGGATATTTTAAATATGTTGGCTATCTCCCTCATGGTATAATGTTGATTGCTCTCATTTAAGGTCTCAAATTGATCACTATCAACTTCAACTGGTCTACCCAAATGTGGAGCATCATCTAGCAAGAAATCTCCAGCACAAAACTTCACAAACCATTTTCGACATGTTTAATCAATCACACCTTTTCCATACACTGCACAAATATTTTTTTTGCATTTCACTTGTGTTTTTACTTTTATGGAAATAATAAAGCGTAATATGCAAAAATGTATATTTTTTCATTTCAATATTAAAATGCCTACATAAAAATTCACCAGTTTTGATAAGTACTTTTTTAAATGTACTCTGATATGACAGCTGTCACAATACAATCTAACAAAATTGTTTTGAATGAAGTTATAGACAACTAACCACTATTAGAACCATCTTACAGAAAAACCAAATGAGCTTTTTGGCTAACCCAATAGGTGACATTTTATTTTGAAGTTTAAAACGGATAATTATAAGGAGCCAGACATCAAACGAGTGATGAGTGTTGGAGAGGGGCAGCATCATAAAAGGGCAGGATCGACAGATAAGAAAGACACTTCTGGGCAGAGAAATCAGCTAGTGCTAAGGCTCTGGGGATGAGAAAACTCTTGGGGTGTTAGTTGAACTTTTCAAAAGGCCCATCTGAGTATATGGATGAGAGGAGTTTGGCATTAGAGGTTACTGGAAAGATAGAAGCTAGACCGTATTTGTCTTAAAATCTTTAGAAAAGTATTTACATTTTTGTCCTAACTATACTAGGGAGTTGTAAGAGGAAGGGTGACTAATACAATGTCACTCTGAGAGTTATGTAGTTTCGGGATTATGGAGGCAACTGTCAAATCCACGAGACTATGGTTGTTAGGAGACTATTGGAATTGTATGGGTAAGAGATGACGGGGACTTGGAATCAGGGTTTCTAGCTGCTATGATCTAAATATTTGTGTTCCCCCCAAATTTATATATTGAAATCCTAATACCAGGGTGATGATTATCAGAAGATGGGCCTTTGGGAGGTGATGAAATCATAAGGGCAGAGCCTTCATGAATGAGATTAATGCTGTGTAAAAGAGACCTCAGAGATCTGCCTTGCCTCCTTCTGCTATGTGAGGGTACAATGAGAAGACTGCAACCCAGAAGAGGGCTCTCCCCTGACCATGTTGGCACCTTGATCTTGAACTTCCAGCCTCCAGAACTGTGAGAAATAATTTCTATTGATTATAAGCTACCTAGTGTGTGATATTTTGTTATAGCAGCTTGAATGGACTAAAGCACTAGTGAAGATGGAAATGAATGGATTTGGGATGTGTTTGGGGTTAGGGGGGAGTAAGTTGATAGGATTTACTGATGGGTTGGATATAGATGAAGAAAAAGGAGGAATTAGGGATGATACCTAAATTTTGAGGTATTGAGTTACATTGAGTTATTAGTACTGCCATTTATTATGCAGGGTAAAAGTGGGGGAGGAAGAGATTTGGACACGGCGTTAGAGAGGATTGTTAGACATCTAAGTGAAGCTTTATGTGATTTACTAAATACCTATCCAGATCCCCTCTTGCAAACCTTCCTCAAGAAGTCAGAAAATTAAAAACCTGTCTCCTCGAGTCCTCTTGCTAGAACTCTACACAAAATCTAGATTCTGACAATTGGGGCCATTCATGAACACTCAGCAGGCAAAAGTGAGCATTTTAAGATGTTGGCTGTATGAAAGGAGACTGAATATTCTGGGGTACCCATGGAGTCATCACCTGGAGTCCAAACTGCCACAGATGAGCAGCAATGGACTTCCTGTTAGAACACCTCCATGGTTTAGTTGGGTTCTCCTGGCTCTGTTATTCCTGGCTCTGTGGCATCCAGACCTGATTCCCTCTCACAACGTATTACAGGTGGGAAACTATTGCTTCCTCTCCCTAGGGAGGGTCATTAAGCAGTGGCAGACTCTTTCTCATAATAATATGGGCTATAGCAGACTGCCTTCGTGCCCCACCAGTGTTTACCATTCCCAATTGCACCTAGAGCTCTCTAGCAAGCACCTGTGACTCTCTGCCTGGGAGTTTTCTCTGGTCACAGAAGCTTGGCCATGCAGGACTGGCTAAATGTGTTGAGGAGTTACCACCCCTGGGAGCATCCCCCCAATTGGTGATGGACTAAAGTTGGTGGATAAAGGACTTATTCATTGGGTGAAACAATTCTGAGGCTTTCTCTCTTCAGTGTCCCAGAGGGTCTCCAGCAGGATAAGGCCCCAGCTGCCTGCAGCAGTAACTTGCTTATTATCATGCTATGTATGTAATGGTTACCTTCCCTTCCCTGTCTGACTCTCTGTTAACTTATTGGTGCAACTCCTAAATAAATGGTTTGTATCCAAATTCTTGTCTTAGGTTTTCCTTGTGGAGAAACCCAAGGTAAGACAATGATTAGCATTTATGTACCACTTACTAGTTGCCATACACTGTTCTAAGCACGTCATATTTAATCCTTACAGCAGCCCTGTGGAAGAAGTAATATCATTGTCCGTATTTTACAAAGGAAGATACTGAGTCTCAGGAAGTTCAAGTGATTAGTCTACAGTCATACATTAATAAGTGTGAGAGCCAGAATTTGAACAACAGACAGTCTGGCTCCAGAATATATGCATTTAACTTCCATTCTATAACATGAACTCACTGTGATATCCAATACAGTAGGCACTAGCTAAATGTGGCTATTTACATTTAAATTAATTAAAATAAAATTAAATTAAAATTCAGCCCTTTGGTTGCACTAATTATGTTTGACATACTCAAGAGCCACATGTAGTTAGTGTAGTGTCTATTATATTAGACAGCACAGATATGGAACATTTTCATTATTGTAGATAGTTCTATTGAACAGTTACGCAAGATTCTCTTTTAAACGTATTGTCTATCTCAAACTTCCTTAATTCCAGAGAAACATTCACTTACTCAGAAACATCTTCTCTGTAAGACACAGTTGAGTTCCAGACAAGATAGGAAAATGTATTAGGGCTCTTTAGCATTATTCATGGGAGACATTCAGATTCTTCCCTTAATCCTCCTTATTTTTTATTTGCTCTAGCCAGTTCTATTAATCATGCTTCTATTGCTTTCCTGATGACATTGAACTAGCAGGTGAAAATTCAGGTAGACTGGACCTCAGACTATAGGCAGATATATTAACAGTGACCAGAAGAAACCATCCTAAACCAAAAACATGACCTTGAGATCCTGACTATGGGGATCTTATAGCCAACTGAATATGAATAACTAATATGCTGATGTGAATATAGAATAACTGAAAGCGATGGACCAAGAGCTCAAAGCACAGCAAGTGGGGGTCAGCAGGTATGGAGGTAAATGGCTCAGCTAACTTAGGCCTTTACTCAGGGTGCAGCTGTGTGACTGATGTTCTTTAGATGATGGCTGTGAGTCATCCAGAGAAGGTTAAGAGGAGAAGGTCATACACTTTAAAAGGGTTTCCATCCAAAATGGCTTTTAAAAAGGTGTGTTCCATTTAAAGTTTGTTTCAGCTACCTGGGAATTTACCTTAGCAAAAACTCTCATTTTTTTTCTGAAAGTGTTGAATGCAGGAGATTTTACTCTAATTAGCTTTACAAGAAATTTTAATTCCTTTGCAGTGTGGAACAATGCTCTCAGACAGGGAGGAGAGTCAATTTGGGTCCTGGGAGTTCGAGCCAAGAGAGAATTTTAATCATCTCAGAGGAACCCAACCTGAGTAATTCCTTGACGTCATTCACTAAGTCTGTCCGTCTCTCAGAGTGACCAGCCTGGGTCTGGGCCACCACGCTTTGCTCATTCTCTGGCAGGCACAGACAACTCTAAAAATATTCTCTAGAAGGGACTTCTGAGGGTTAGGTGTTGGCATCTCTATTTCTCTGGGTTTGGGAAAGAAGCCTTCAGAAAGGTGGCCTGGGAAGAAGAGTGGGACTTAGAATCAGCTCAGGCCAAAGACCCAGTAGACTGAGTCTAATTTGAGGGCTCTTCAAAGAAGGTCTGTATCTCCTACCCTTCAGCCAGTCTCCTTGATTGGTTTAACAGAAGAGTAAGCAGTATAAAGGTGTACATGTCTAGTATAAACTCTAGTAGGGCAGGGAAAACCATCAAGAAGCAAGGACCCTAGACAAGCTCAGGGCTTTGAGCAAGTGTTGCCTCTGTTGGTGGAGTTAGAGGATAGATAGCCTGAGAGTTGGAATGGCTGTTAGCCTTTAAAAAGAGTAGTTGAACCCAAGATTTTCTTCTAAGTCCTCTATTGTTAGATGCCTATCCCTCCCCGGTCTCAGAAAAGACTGGAGGATTACCATAATGCATGGTAAAACTGTCAGCCTCCCTCCTTATTTCCCCTGAACCCCCACCCTGCGGACTTATACTGAAGACTGGAGGACTCCTTTTAGGGTGAATGAGAAACCAAGAGAAAAGGCTATTAGTTACTCAGAATTTAGGGACCCACAAAGAAAATGGTGAGGTTGTTTCTCATCCAATCACTCTATATTCAGGCCCATTGATGGACAACTCTGCCATTCCCATCTTCCACTTAGTATTTTAGTGCCTTCCTCAGAAACCTAAACCAGTAACGAGAGAACACTAGGAATGTGAGGATAGTCTCTGTTATGAGAACAAAACAAACAGCCTATGTTTAACAGCTTCAGAGAGCTAGCAGAAGATGTTGTACCCATTAAATAAAAACAGGAGTCCATAAAAAGTAACACACAGAATTTTTTTAAAAAGCCTCTTGGAAATGAAAAATATGAAAAAATTAAAAAACAACGTATAATAAAAAATACCTCCCAGAAGGTTAAGAGATAGACAGAAAGAGAGAGAGAGAGAGAGAGAGAGAGAGAGAGAGAGAGAGAGAGAGAGAGAGGAAATTATCAAAGAAATAAAGCAAAAGCCCTGCTGGTGTGGCTTAGTGGATTGGATGCCGGCCTTTGAACCAAAGGGCCGCTGGTTCGATTCCCAGTCAGGGCACATGCCTGCGTTGTGGGCCAGGTCCTTGGTTAGGAGTGTGCAAGAAGGGGCAATTGATCTATGTAACTCTTGTACATAGATGTTTCTCACCCCCTCTTCCTGCCTCCCATCCCCACTCTTTCAAAATAAATAAATAAAGTCTTTTTTAAAAAGAAATAAAACAAGAAATTTCCCTGAAGTGAAGGACATGAATTTTCAGGTTGTGTGTCCTATCAGGACTCAGAACAATAAACAGTCCACAGCAAGACACCTCATTATGTTATCTTAGAACACTGGTGAGAAGATTCTGAAAGACAGGGAGAGACAGACAGACAGAGATCCTAGACCAAATACAGAATAAAGGGAAATGGATTTCTCAACAGTCACACTGGATATAGAAGACGATGGAGAATACTTTCAAAATTCTGAGTGAAAATAATTTCCAACCCAGAATTTTATTTCCAGAAACCTATCAACACGTAATGGTGAGTGCGCTCCACCAAAGTGAGAGAATAAACCAAGAATGAAGAACAAATTGAGAGGATGTGAATAGGATAGGAATGTGCTCTATTTTGGTAAAAGGTGATAGGAAAGGATTCTTATTATAAAAGACATTATTGTAACATAAGCATTAGGAAGGCAGGGGAATTTCATTTTGTTTACTGTGAAGTGCTAGTGCCTAGAACAATGTCTGACACACAGTAGGTCCTCAATAAATATTTGAGTGGATGAAAGTTTCCCCTAAGGAAATTTGTGAGGAAAATACAGTAAGATAAAGTAAATAAAAATAAACTTCAAAAGCTGTAGTACCTGGAATCTGTTTTTCTCTAAAAATTTAAGACCATCGTTTTCAAAATTTAAAAGTAATTACATAGAATAGTTTAACTGAGGATCAACATATTTGAGATTATTCAAAAGTGAAAGACATTCCTGGGAAACTATTCTCTGTAAATTCTTATGCTAGTTTGATTGGGGATCCCTCAAAGCTCAGAACAGTTCCAGGGAAATCAAAATGTAATTTTCTCAGGTTAGAAAGCAAATTATTTTATTGACTTTGCCTTCCATCACTCACTAAGATAATACAAGGATGGGCTGAGGAAAACTGCCTTGTTTTGTTTTTCAAGTTGCTAGAGAAGAGAAAAGAAGCCCTCAGTACTTCTCATATTAAATTCCAGAAAGTTTTCACCAGGACACGGATGCCTTTTATTAAATAAAAAGAAAAAACAGGTGCATGTTTGGAGAAGTGATTTGCTTTTCCATCTAATGGATCTAAATTGGGTCTGCAGCCCAACTCAGCTTGGCTGTGAATTTAGTGCTGACTCCTATTGCAATGGATCCATGGAACTGTTCATTGACTCATTCCCTCTCTCAGAACACTTGCTGTGCACCTACTATGCACCAGGCACTTCAAAATCAGTAGTGGAAGAAGAAATATTTGGGGGTGCATCTGAGCACCCACGAAGATATTCAGAGCGCAGAACCAGGTACATTTGTGTTCGGATGGGTCTCTGGGTTGGGATTGCACTCTTTCTTGTCAGAGGGCGGGATTCCTAGTCTCTGCGGCCTTTATCGACGCTTCAGCCTACGTTTCCCTAAACAGGAGCTCTTTCTGGGGTTGTGAGCCACTCTCCTGGCGTTTTTGGAGCGCAGGGCACAGCCAGGGAGTGTGTCCTCACTCGGTGGCAGCACGGCTGTTGGTACCAACATTTCAGGAAAGTCCTGGTGACATAGTATCTGGAGAGGCTGCCAGCTCTCCAGCGCTCAGCCCCAAATGTTCAGTTTTTTTTTTAAAATTCATACTTGTGGGGCTCTGGGGAGGCCAAACCCCAACCCGACTCCTCTGGCACTCACGGCCGGCTTCTTTTGCGCTCGGGGAGCCCCTGGTAACTTCGTGGGGGCTAGAAAGTCTGCGGCTCTAGAGTCTGCGGCCTTCTGGACCTTTTCCCCACCCTGCCCTTCCACCCCTCCAAGCTGCCCAGCTACTTTTCGGTGTTGCCAGAATTCCGTGTACAGTGGTGCGGCCAGGAGAAACGGGGGCGGCCTGTGTGCTCTGCCGGACCTAGAGACGGTGGCGGAGATCCTGGAAGAGGCGGCGCAGGGTGCAGAGGCGTTAGTCAGGTAGTGCCTCTCAGCTGCGCCTTGTTATTCAGCAGCCCCCTTCCCGGCTCAGAAATGGAGAAATGGACACAGAAGTCTCCCCTCCTATTTACAGGGATTTGGGAGGAAGGGCTTCCAAGTAAAGGCCGCTTTGGTGTTCCCGGTTGCATCCAAAAGCGAGTTCAATACTTTGGGCGCAGAGAGACCTTACCATTATTAAAGAGCAACCCTTTAGGGAGAAACGCTTGCTGGTATGGGGTTACACAGGTCCTGGGAGTCCTCCTGCTCTGCTTCCCGTCCGCTGCAGCCCCCAGCCGCACTCTAGGTGTCTAAGAGCGTCCCAGCGGGGAGCGGCGACTCGGCCCATGCAACCTGAGTACTCTGCCGGCCACAGAAAATGAGGCCCGGAGACCTAGACAGACATCCCCAGAACCCCTTTCTGACACGCACAAGCGAGTAGAGCCAGCCCTGGGGATCCCACGAGTCTCTGGCTATGCCCTCCCTGCCTGCACCCTTGGGCAAGGCCTCGCGAGCTAAGCAGGGAGCATTTGGGGCCGCAGCCGCGATGCTCCGCAGGGCTAGCCTGAGGCCCTGATGGTGGGTGGAGCTCCCTCACTTCTTCCACATTGCCTCGACCTCCCAGCCCAATCTAGGACCCGAGCTGGAGTCTTCTCTCCGTGCCAGGGTGCCTCAAGGGCCGATGGTGTGGACCCGAGAACCAGGCTTTCCTTAAGAAAAAGGGAGAGGCTGGCTCCGTGCGCGTGGATGTGCGTGTGTCTATAGGTGTGCTGGGGGGACAACGTGTACACCTGTGTATTCGAAATGTGCCTGTTTCCCAAAGCAGAAACTCGCGGGGTTGCTCTCTGGTCCCAGCGAAGTTGATTTGGGTGGGTGCGAGTGCTCATTTGCAAACAGCTGGTGAGGGCGCTTATGTTTCGGTGAAGGCTGGCTTATCTGCGGGGACTGGTGGGGGACGGTGTCCGTGTGTGAATGCGACAGGCAGAGCGTGTGGCTGGGGTCCAGGTATGTAAATACGGGACTTGAGCCCTGCGGGAAGAGTGAGTGCGCGCCCCTGCCCGTCTGTAACTGGGTGCAAGGCCGAAGGGCTCCTTTTGGGCTTGTAGCGCTCACTCTTCTTGGTGAGTCGGCGCTCTGTCGGCCTGCTTAACAATCAAGCGCTTCAGGAAAAATGTGTGCGGGCGAGGCAGGTAGAGACCCGAGCACACATTTTTCAGTTAAGCCCCTTCCCCAGTTCTCTCACTCACTTCCACCCGTCCCACAGGGCTCGCGCGAGGCGAAGGAGGCTTGGCTGCCATACTGGAAATACAACTACTTTGCGGAGGTGGGGGCTGGTGGTGGCAGGGAGCCAGGGCGAGAGGGGGTGGGGTGCCCTAGGCAGGTAGGGAGAGGCAGGGACTGAAACAGGATGTCCGAGGAGCACCCCAGGTGGTCCGAAGGCAGCAATCTTTCAAGGCCCTTCTATCCCACCGTCCCCCTCCTTCAGCTTGGGCTGTTTCAGCTGAGATACCTTTAGACCCCAGGACTGCTGTTCAGCCCTCTTGGGCGTCCAGCTGGGGGCTCCACGGGCGTGGTAGGAGGGGGGTGCGAGGCCGGGTTCAGGCGCCAAGAAAAGTGAGAGAAGCTCTGGCCGCTCACTTTTGGTGACTCCAAATTCCCCGATTTGTCCCCACTTTCTGGACGTCGAAGGCTCTCCACCCTCACCCAGCCCTCAAGCTCTCCAAGCAATGACCTCATTGCAAGAGACAGTCTGAGCGGATGGCTCTCCTCCCTAGTGGACCGGTGCCGGGAGCGGGAGCAATGACGCAATCCGAGCTGGTCGGTCCTGGCCACTTTGGATTGGCCGCGCGGGCTCGTGGGGACCCCCCTCCCACTATCACTGGAATAAGAGCCAAGAGCTCCGCGGGGAAGACGCCCACAGCAAGCGTTGTGTCCATCCGGGTGGACTGGCCGCTTGCACTCTCCCGCAACTCAAGCCTCCAGGTGAGGAACTTCCCACTTCACTTTAATAACCCGCTTCTGGATTAGTTCATCCAGTTTGCTCCACTTGCCTGCCTGCTTGCCTTTCCCTTGCCTCTCATGACCATCTCGGCCCAGCTACAGACAGGTGCTTCTAGCTCTCTCTCTCTCTCTCTCTCTCTCTCTCTCTCTCTCTCTCTCTCCCTTGGGAGAAGGCGGGTGGTTGGGGCCATCAGTGCATTTTCTTCTAAGTAACATTAGTGGAACCCCAAGCATCCCCAGGGTTTCGCCTGGGTGCTGGAAGCTCCGCAAGTCCAGATAGGAGAGTCTGCGGCCCTTGTGCTGGTGCCCGTCGGTGTGCAGCATCCTGCCGGAGTTTGGTCGGTCTGGCAGTGCCCTGTGCGGTCTGTGTCTGCAGGGACCCTATTTGGTTCCTGGGTCTGTGGAGCCCTGAGCCTTCCTCTGAGGCGCCTCCAGCCCGCAAGTGTCCCTGGGGCAGTGGCATGGACCTGAGGCGTTGCAGTTAACGAACCAGAACAGTGGGCTCAACTCGGGGTGCTGGTGCCTAGGATCTGCAGCTAAACTGCGCCCCAGCGCAGTCCGGAGATACTAGCAACCGGCATGTCAAATTTTCCGCAAATTCAAACCCACAGCACTCTTCGAGTTTATGCTTCCCGCTTTCCTCTCCTCCGACTTAGCAGGAAGTTCATCCTTGGGGGAAGGCACTCCTAGATTTCTCAGTCCCTGAGAAGAGTGGAGATTAAGTACCCAGCAGGGTGGGTCCACCCCTGGTTTCTGCATAGGTCAAAGGTGTGGGTTTGTGTGCCTGCAGACATTTGTGGCTTTTCTCCGGCTTCCCACAGAACAGAGCCAGAACTCACCCATTCTCACCCCAGGACACTTGTTTCTGCTCTACCAAGCCATTTACTAAAATACATCTTTTGAGGTTCACAACAGCCCATCTGGCAAATGAACAGAACCAAGGCATGAAGAGGTGGGGTAACCTGCCGGAGGACACAAGGCAGGTGTGGCAGAGGTAGGACTGGAGCCTAGGTCTGTAGGCTCCAGGCCATGCTTGCTCTTGGTGCCATGGTGACATTATTCTCCTTTTACAGAGAGGCATCATGGGCTTCGGGAAGTCCTCCCCCTTCTTGGCTTTCAGCATCTTGGTCCTGTGCCAGGCAGGCGGCCTCCAGGCAGCACCACTCAGGTGAGACGGCCTGAAGCTACTAGCCACTGCCCCTGGGACAGGGCAATTCTGTGCCTCTGAAGTCACAACAGAGGCTCCTAGTGAATCAACTCCCTCAGGTGGACAGTGGCCCCAAGCCCTGTGGGCTGGGAGTGGGGAGAGAAGGGCACATTTTCAGGGTGAGTCACAGTGAGCAGGAGGACTGGCTGCTTATCTTGGGGAGGGGCCAGACAGGGATTTAGAGCCTGTATTGGGATTGCCCCTCCCTAGGTCAGCCTTGGAGAGCCTCCCGGACCTTGACCCCGCTGGACTCAGTGAGAAGGAAGGGCGCCTCCTACTGGCTGCACTGCTGAAGGCCTATGTAGAGAGGAAGACCAATGAGCTGGAGCAGGAAGAGCAGGAGACAGAGGACTCCAGGTAAGGCTCCCCACCCACCTTGGCATATTTATGAGGACATATCCTAGGCAGGTAGGGAAAACAACATTTGGCTAGGAGTCCAGCAGGCTGTCGTTCACCAGGCCCTGGAGCCCAGCCATTCTCATGCTGCAGCTGGAGGGATTGTAGTTAGACATATTTAAAAGATCCATTTCTGAAAGCTGTTAGGAAATGAAATGAGGAGGTGTGGCATGACTTTCTCTGGGAATTGGCCTTGCCCCACTGAGGAGACATCACAGCAGCAGATGAATTAAGATTGGTAAATTTGAAGCCAGCAGGTGGACTCAGTATACCTAAGGATGTCTTAGAAATTTAACCTGTGTGTGCTGTTCTTTCACACCTGCCAGGAGCCTTTGTTGCACATGTGCAAGGTGACACCAAAGGCCTTGCAGAGGGTGGGGTCAGGTGGAGCAGTGTCTGAGGTGGGGTCTGTGGAGATGTGCATGCTGTCACTAGGCTAGGGAGAGCACCCTTTCCCAACCCCACCTCCCTGTGCACCCTGAGCTTGGAGCACACACCAGCCCCTGCTCTGGCTCTGGCACTGCCCAGGCAGAGACACGGTTTGCACCTGCATCTGCCCTGAGAACCTCTCTGCAGAGCATGAAGGCCTGAGCAGCATGAGGAAGGCCAGGAAAAGTCACCCCTTTCCCACCGCAGCCCTTCCCCACGTGGCCCTGGCTCAGTGACTGTCTGAGTTCTGATGGAGGATGTGTGAGCTGTCCTCCTGCCTGTCCCTCCTGCCCCTGCTATACGTGACTCCTTCCTGGTTTTGCCTGCATGACTGCTCCCAGTGCATAGTATTGTTTGGCATATCTTTCCCCGGCAGCCTGGACAGCTCCAAAGCTAAGCGGTGCAGTAATCTGAGGACTTGTGTGCTGGGTACATACTTGAAGTACCTGAACAACTTTCATATGTTCTCTATCTTTGGCTTTGGGCTGAAACACCTGGCAAGAAAAGGGATGTAGCCAGCTGCTTGGAGAAGGGTAGCTACCCCAACTCTGAGTTGCCCCAGGATTCCACGTGAAATCCTTCCACTCCCTCCTGATTTCCTTTCTTGCTCCCATAGAATTTAATGCATGCAGATTTCAATCTGGTTGCTCTTCAAGCTGGTACTGGTAGCTTTGCTTATGACAGTGTTGGTCACCTCAGGATGGAAGGAAAGTGAGCAGGACCCATAGACCAGCTTAGAGATAAGACAGAGGGAAGCCTCATGAGCTCCTAGAGATCACAACAGAGCCTTGCAATTCCTGCTTTATCCCTCATGCAACATTCTTGATGAATAAACCTATTTTCTAAAAGGATTTACACTTGGTGGTCCTTACTCTGGTCCCTCTTCAAGGCTTGAGAGTACCCAGGGCCTATGTTTAAGAGCAACATTAGCCTCAGAGTAGCTGGATACAGGGCCTGGTGAATGGTCCCTGGGAATCAGCTCCAGCATCAAGAACAGTTGTGCTGAGGAGCAGGTAATCACTTCTGAGAGAGGATCCCACAAGCCCTGTTCTCTGAGTGTCTTCCAGGTAAGACTTCAGGGAATTTTAATTTTCCCACGGAAAGTGGTTTTGTTGGTGCCCATAGCTGGGGCACGGCTTCTGTGTGCTTCTTGTGTGTCCTGGGGTGGGGCTGGGTCCCTGCTGAGCACTCCTTCCTGCTCCCAAGAGCATTATATGAACATGACAACATGGGCAAGTTTTCAGCATATGTCCCCTGGTTAGACACTGTTTTTTCTTTTTTCTTTTCATGAAGGGCTGTTAGCAAAGGCTGTCAGGCCATTTCCTCTAACAGCTTTGATAATTGCATTTAGGAGAAACACTTATTCTTAAGTGGTATGTTGAAGAGCTACAATTCTTTTAGAGAAGGTCCCACGGGGTAGGCTCCTGCAGCCTCTCACTAACAGACTTTCTCTTCTTTCTCCATCTTGCAAATCAGTGTCACTGCTCAGAAGAGAGCCTGTAACACTTCCACCTGTGTGACCCATCGGCTGGCAGACTTGCTGAGCAGATCTGGGGGCGTGGTGAAGAGCGACTTCGTGCCCACCAACGTGGGCTCTGATGCCTTTGGCCGTCGCCGTAGAGACCTTCAGGCCTGAGCTTCGGACCGGCTCCAGGAAGGTGACTGCCCTTATACTGTTGAATGGGAGGGGAAGGGATTTGGAGGTTAGCATCCACATTTTGAAATCCACTGAACCTGGTAGGTCCTTCAGATCCTTCTCTCCAACTGCATTCTTCCTCTTGAGGTAGTGAGTTCCTTCTACAACTCAGCTCGAAGTCAGAGCACAAGGGCAGGTTGCAGAGATGCAATTTCATCTTTCTGAGAAGAGAAATGAACAAAAAAAAAAATACTTCTTGAATTCAGAAAAGGAGGGCCCTGCAAACCTTAGCCAGGGCTACTCCTCATTAATGAAGTCAGGTTCGGAAGGCCCTCAACTCTTGATCCGTGTACACAGGATCAGTCTGGAGGGCTGTAATCGTAATACTATGGGTACTATGGCCAATGTTCATTGTGACTATTGAATTGATTTTATTTTCATTCGTTTTAAAAGCCTGCTTACATCTCATACCCATAATTTGTAAATGCTGTTTGAAGAAGCTCTTCTGTACATTCATGTTCTTTTCAGTAATTGTTGTGTTTATTCCCTTCGTATTCTCCTAGTTCTCATTCTTCTCTTTTTTCTTCTTCTTCTTTTTAAAAAATTTTTCTTCATCTCAGGTTACCATGAAGCTGAACTCACCACCTCTATTAATTTCTGGTGAGAAGGCCCCATGGAAGATATATATGTTTGCATCCTAATAGATAACAACAACAACAACAACAACAACAAAGCACCCTTATCAATCAAAAGGAATGAAATTGAATGCAACACAAGCTAATTCCATATTTGTTGTGCATCCTTTTTATATTTGATTCTATGTGCAGTAAACATGATGGCATCTCTCATCAGCTCATCTGGTAGCAAACTGGTCCTTTGAGAGAGCTATCCTGTTGACCATGGCAGCTTTGCCAAACCATAGGGGGACAGGATATCACTGCCTCTTGTGGCCTCTGGGGTGATGCTATGCTCTGTTGTAATGGTGATGCTATGCCTTGTTGTCTAAGAATCTGACTGTATAATTTGTTTAAGGAAATGTCAATATTGTGCCATTTGTGAACTTCATCAAGATTAAAAACATATTTTGGATACATGTGTTTCAAGACCCTGGTGATTTATTTCAACTTCTTTTCCTATGTAATAATAATAGTTGACATTTTTTGAGTGCTTACTATAGACAAGACAATGATCTAAGATAGCACATTATACCCATGAATTCATTTAATCTTCATGACAACTTTATGGAGTAGATGCCATTATTATTTCCACTTCACATCTGAGGAAACAGGCACAGAAAAGTGAAGTTCAAGGACACACAGACTCAGGTGCTGGTTTCCAGGGCTTATTGTTGAAGCTGCTGCACCATAGACCTCTTAGCAATGGCTCCTGATGTTTTCCTGGGAACTGTGAGCTGTTCTTTGACCCAGCTTCCTCACGTGGTAGACCATCAGATTTTGAAGACAAATGGAAAAATTTATACATATAAACAACCTAATCTTTATCTAACAAAATGGTTTCCTTCTACCCATTACTTTGTGCTACAGGGTGAATGTTTGTGTCTCCTCACCCCTCACCAAAATTTACAGGTTGAAACCTAATACCAAAGTGATGGTATGAGGAGGGGGTTGCTTTGGGAGGCGAGGAGGTTTTAAGGGCAGTCCCCTCACCAATGGGACTAGTAACCTTAAAAATGAGGCTGGAGAGAATTCCTTTGCTTCTTCTACTGCTGTGTGAGGCTACAGGGAGAAGACTGCTGTGAATGAGGGAATGGGCTCCCACCAGACACTGAATCCACCGGTACATTGATCTTGGATTTCCTAGCCTCCAGAACTGTGAGAAATAAATATTTGTTGTTTATAGGCTATCTATCTTGTGGTTTGTTAAGGCAGCTCAAATGGAATAAGACACTGATTTGGCTTCAGTGATCAAATTATGGTCAATGATATTACATCTATGCACCATCTATTCCCCTAGACCCATGTATTATTACATCAATATATCCATACCTGTTTCCCTATGTATCCTAAATGAAAAATACTCTTTAAATATAACCATAATCTGCCCTGGCTGGTGTGGCTCAGTCAATTGAGCTCCAGCCTGTGAACCACAGGGTCACTGGTTCGATTCCCAGTCAGGGCACATGTCTGGATTGTTGGTCATGACCCCAGTAGGTGGCATGCGAGAGGCAACCACACACTGATATTTCTCTCCCTCTCTTTCTCCCTCCCTTCTCTTCTATCTAAAAATAAAATAAATAGAAATCTTAAAAAAAATAACCATAGTCCCATTTAACAACTAAAATAAATTAATAGTATTTTCTTAGTTGTTTAATATCTCACATCTATTTATGGTTTGAATTCCTCAATTATATATGCATATCTATTATACATACATGTTATATAAAATATACTTATATATACATATGTGTATAAAATCAGGCCTCAAATTAAGTCTTCACATTGCTGCTGGTTGATATATTTTAAGGCTCCTGTAATCTAGAGGCTCCCCTTCCATCTTTTTTGCCCCCTCCTGCAATTTATTTGTTGGAGAAACTAGGTGATTTGTCCAATAGATTTTCTCACATTCTGAATTTTGATGACTACATCTCTGTGGTGAAGTGTATAGCATGTTCCCTTATCTTCTGTTTTTCCTGTGAGTCAGATATCTAGTGAGAGAGGGGAAAGAGAAGTAGAGAGGAGCTCAGAGAAGTCATGGAGGACTGAACATGGAGGACTTTGTGGGGTGTAGGGAAGACCGGTTTTCTGTCTTACTGATAATTCTATATTCGGTGGGACAGCATCCTCATACTTTGGTTCTGTAGGTATTGTTTCCTTGAGTTATTTGAATATATATAAAATAACTAATTTAGAATTTTTTGTCTAATAAGTTCAATGTCTGTGTTTCCTGAAGAACAATTTCTATTAACTGTCTTTCTTATACATATAGACTATTCTTTCTTGTTTCTTTGTATATCTCATAATTTTTTTTGAAAACTGGACATTTTTAAATATAATATGACATTAAATATAATGGAAAAATAAACAATGGCGATTCTGGCTTGAAGTGCCTCCCCTTTTTGTTCTTCTGGCCAGAGAGAGGATGATTTTCTCAGGGTTTTTGTTTTCTGTGAAACTTTGGAAATTGTATTTGCTTCCTACCACCAACTCTAGGATACATAATTGTTGTTTTTTGTTGTAGTTGTTGTTGCTTGTTTGCTTAGTGACTTCCATGAACTAAATTTTTAAAGTCTTTATTCTTTGTCATGTAGCCACTGAAGTCTGCTTGGTTAACTTAGTGGTCAGTTAATGATTGAACAAATATTTCCTTATTATGTAGAATCGATAAGTCTCTCAATCTTTACCAAGGGGCTCTGCATGCACGTTGGGACACACCTTCAACACTCAATCAAGTTGTTGATAACTCTGCCATAGTTTCAACTTCCTACTTGCAGACAGCCTCAAGGTCAGGTTTTTTCCTAAGCATACATACAGCTCCATGCATGTCCATGCTCTTTTATATTTCCAGAAATATGTTAGGGCTTTTCAAAGTTCTTATAGGCATCATGTTCCCCAGATTGCCCTTTAAATATTCTTGGTTAGTCTATTATTTACTCCAAGTATTGTCCGTTAGTTCAGGCATTTATGAATTTATGTAAGGGCCTGTTGCTGTTGACAACAAATGCTCACAAACAAATGGCTTTTTGCACTGGTCAAGCTCCATGTCAAATCAAAGAAAGACCGCATTGCAACTGGGGTCTTCCAAAGCAATGAGGCTTTGAAGGGGGGCCACACTCATTTGCTAGATTGATGGGTTTTACCATGAAGTGGGGCTGTTGGTATTCAAAGCTACCACAGGGTTGGCGAGTGGGGCATGGGGCTAAGGCAAGTGAAAGTATGACAAAGCTCTCTGTTATTTCTGTGATTCAACTGTCTGTTGAATGATTGCTTCTTTAATTACTGAAAGCCTTTGGTTAGTTGCTAGAGTTTTGAAAAAGCAAATTTTGACAATTTTTGTTACTCTTTTCATGCTTTTATAGAGGAGAAAGTTTTTTGGAGACCCTTACTCCACTATTTTCATTGACAAGGCTCCTTTTGCTTTCCTTCATGAGGATATTTTCACTGGATATAAAATTATAGGTTGACAGTTTGTTCTTTTAGCATTTTAAAGATGCTGTTTCATTCTCTTCTGGTCTCTGTGATTTCTTAGTAGAAATCTGCATTCATTTGAACCTTTGTTCCTCTATATGTAATGCATTGTTTTTCTCTGGGCATTATTTTCTTGGAATTTTTTTTCTCTGATTTATATTCTCTGGTGTTGAATCTGTAAATCTTTGTTTTCTGTTAACTTTGAGAAGTTTTTAATTTTTGTGTGCCAATGTTTTCCTTTCCTTTTGGATCTCTAGTGACAAATGTTAGGCCTTTTAATATTGTCTGACAATTTTATTATGTTCAGTTTTAAAGTTTTGTTTCACTGTGTTCTTCAGATTATATAATGTCAATTGATTTATCTTTAAGTTTTAATGATTCTTTTCTGTCACTGGCATTCTTGTATTGATCCCACTCAGTGAAATTTTTTGTTTTGGATATTATATTTTTCAATTTTCAATTTCTGTTTTGTTCTTTTTTATGGTTTTTATTTCTCTGTTATCAAATGCTCTCTCTGTCTCTTGACTGAAAGACTGTTCACTGTTACCTCACAGAATGTGCTGTTTACGGGTTTGGGTTTGAGAAATTTAAGTTACTCCTGGATGAAGCATCAAAGGATGAGAGTGAGAAAAGAAGTTCCTCACACTCTCGGCGCCCAAAGAGCCTCCTTATCCAGCGTCCTTTGTCAGAGATACAGGTTTCAGTTGCCCACACTGCTGCCATCACTGTGACTGTGCCCACTGACCCTGGGTGGCACATAGCCAGGAGGAAGAGAAGAAAAATAAACAATGGCGATTCTGGCTTGAAGTGCTTCCTCTTTTTGTTCTTCTGGCCAGAGAGAGGATGATTCTCCCAGAGTTTTTGTTATCTGTGACCACTGCACAGTTCCATAACTGAGGCCGCCTTTGGGTTAAATGTAAAAGACCAAAGAAAAAATACCCAGGAAACTTACTGGCATTTTTATTATTTTCCCCTTCCCCTGGTGCACTTGCTGTTGCTTACTTTTAAGATCCTTTTTGTATTTTGTCCAGAGGTTCTAGTTGAAATCAGTGTGGAAGACAAATTGTAGTGGGCTTTCTTCACCTTGGTCAGCATATTTATTGACCAT